>JAUZNK010005904.1:0-25832 GCA_035046665.1 Euphysa ruthae
CCTAAGTGATCGTTGTAATTGTCCTATCAACTTTTTAGTAGGGTCAGAGGGGGAAATTTTAGTATGACCAATTTGTTTATTAATCTTTCTTAAAGCTTCATGATGTTTAATTCTCACAAATCCAGAGCCTTTAGTTGTTCAGCTTTAACTTGATCATTACTCTTTCTAGTTCCAACGCTTTCTCTTCAGTTGCAGATATAATATCCATGTATGGTATATATTCATCGTAGGTACAAATTTCAGACCAAGATTAAGCAAACTTTTTTGATTTTATGGAATTTCTTCATCGACAAGGTTTAAGATAGCTTCTTTAACATAACTGGTTTTGGATTTAGTCTTCTCTTGAAAAATTAATTCAAATTTATTTTTGAGTTTTTCTTTCGATTTCAGGATGGCATTCATGATTATATCAAAATCTTTCTCACATACTCTAGATTTAATTTTTTCTTTAATATTGTTTATAATGTGCTTTTTCGATTCATGCTACCAAAGAATAATAACCCTGTGGTGTACCTAGTTTCATGCAAATGCGGATGTCGTTATGTTGGTGAAACAGGCGGATTGATTAAAAATCGAATCAATCAACACCAAAAATCAATTTTTAATGGCAAGTGGAAAGATTCGGGCTTGACTGAGCACGCTGAAAGATGCAATAATGACATTGACTGGGAAAATGTCAAGACACTACATACAGAATCTAGATTTTATAAGAGGGCGATTAAAGAGTCATTAGAAAAACATTGTATGGAAACTGAACCAAATTCAACTCACGGCATGAATCGAGGCAACGGAAGGTATGTGGCAATAGCTTTATGGAAGCCGCTCTTTCAATATTGGAAAAGAAATCAACCCAAATTAGATCGATGGAGAAAACCCTATATTGCAGTCCCATCAAACGGCTAATCAGATTGAATAATGGTGCCAGCAAATAGGCATTAAAAATTTTCTTATAATTTAATAAATACGTATTCCGTCAAAAGTTTTTATTGAAATTTTATATATCATAAGTATTAGAGATGACTCTTAAAGAATTATTAATATTCTGATTAAAGTTATATTAAATTAAAATTTTTACACCTATTTCACATAAGAAATCAGAAAATGTGTTCAGAATTTTATAATATAATGAATGTTTGGTTTAAAAAGTGTCTGTCTTCAATATACCCAACAAATAGTAAAAAATAATTCCTTCAGTAGAAAAATAACAAAAGCAAATTCTCCTAAATTATGTCATGAAAGAATATTTGTTAAAAAAATACTCTATCATCAGATATTTGTGATATAAAAGTCTCGTAAAATAGAACTTCAAAATTTACAAACAGTAATTGATTTGTAAATTTTGCAAAAATTTGCAAATAAAACAATGTTTTTTTATATTATTTTACACCTCTAATCAAGTTAATCTTAATTTGAAGAACTTTCAAATTCACTATCGCTGTATTGTCTTCAGAATCTCTTGTTTCGTCAATGTGAGGAACTTTAGTAATAAATCCCTTATATGAGCAGTAATGTTTGTATTTGTAAATTTGACTGGAACAGTGTTTTCATTTGTATCTTTTGAATAAAGATAACAGATAATCCGTTAGACGATAATTAATAATATAGTCCAGATTCAATTTAGACTCCTGTGCAATGTTAATGATTGAAATCATGGCTTTACTAACTTTGATGAACAATATACAGGTAAGAATCGTTAGTAGTGCAGGTTGTTAAATGAAGCCATCCAAGGAAGCATTAACTGCATCAATACTAAGTAACCTTCCCAATTTTTTGAGCATAGTTCAGATTTATTCAGTATTTCAACCATATTCATTTATGACACAAAGAGCTTTCCAAATTCTCAATTTGAAGTTTCAATCTGTGTAAAAACGTGTTTGGTTAATGTTTGAAACTCTTTGTGGTTACAGATGTCTTCTAATAAACTACTTCTCTCTTTCCAATTTATTTCTATTTTCAATGGATTGACGAGTTTGTATATTTTTGATATTGGATCGTCGTTTTCAATGTATTTATGATTCCTCTTGCCAGACATTTATAAACTAACTTATAAATTCTCATACACCGTTTGTAGTGACCGCCACTTAAGGCTTTTTCAACAAATATTTGCTCTACTATTCCTGCAGAAATGACTTAATCTGAAAGACCACAACCATCAAAATGTTTAATGATAGGGTTCATGAACGCCTTTTCCAAGTGAAATGAACCAAGAATTGGGATTATTTTTTTCAAATTCATTTGTATTTTCACTCTTTGGATCAGTTATTAGTGTGTATATGGGGTGGTACTCTACCAGTTGAATAAAGGACATAGATTTACGTTCAGCAATATTTTTACTCGTAATCATTATTTAGTGAACAGTTGATTTGTTATGAAGTACAGGGAATGTCAAATGAAAATATGTGTTTTAGGTTTTATTGAGTTAGGATGAGCAAATGATTGTAAACCTGAGTGTGCCCTTAATTTTTATGTTTCTTCGGATGAAGGAAACGAGCGTAACAATGCATCTTCTTCATACTAGGTAGTGAATACAGGTTTGTGGAATTATTATACATATGCTGATATGTGTATATATTTTTTAGGTTGTATTGATTTTTTTATAAGGTTGACTAAGCATTTTCATTTTTCCTGAGTATTTTAGAATTTTAACCATATTTGGGCATAAGTTTACACCATAACTTTGAACCAAATATTCGTTTTTATGAAATTCTGACTTCCTTTACCAAATTGATGCAGTATGAAAACTTTAATGCTTTTTCAGAGCACTTTTAAATTTTTGACATATTTGGGCATAATTCTCACACCATTTTCTGATTCCACTGGACTGGAAAACAAAACAAATAGATCAAAAAACATGAGGTAGTTCATAAATACAATAAATATATGGGCGCTGTAAATATAAATACAATAAATATATGGGCGCTGTAAATATAAATAATCAATTATTGAAATATTTGGCTTTTTTCAAGAAGGTCAATGAGCGATGGAAGAAATTACTTTTTTTTTAATTTAAATCTTTCAATGATAAATGCCTATATATATTGTGAGGTGAATTAATTAGTTCATATAAACGACTATCACAGACAGATTTTTATGTTGCTGTTGTGATGCAAATGGTTCAAAAAGCTAATCTAACTCCTACTCTTACAGCTTATGACCCCACAGGTGTTCAGTGCAACAATTATAAGGTCGCCATTTTATTGAAAAAAATTTTGCTTCTACCAGAAAAATTGAATCAGACGTGCTTTTTGTTCCTGCTGAACGCTCTGTTGATGGAAAAGCAGGTGTAAAGAATAAAAAGCCCGGGTGTTAAATATATCAGTGTTCACAGTGCTAGATTTCTCTGTGTTGATCCCTGCTTCTTCTTTTACCATAGGGACTACATTGCAAAATATATTTTACAGAAAAAAACATATAGATATAATAACCTTATTTTATAAGCTGCAACTGACAGCTCTATTTTTTTTTTTTTTTTTTTTTTTTTTTTTTTTAATGTTTATGGCTTTTTGCATTTGATTATTATACATATACCTGGAACAGCATATCTCAATAACAAACATTTATTTGTGTTCAATTCTTCCAAAAATTACCTTTGGTATGTTAAAAAATGAACTCTCACTGAATTTCTACACTTTAATATAACAAGTTTGACCAATAGCGTACGTCATATGCCTGATATATGTTACATATATGTGTGACAGTCCTGTGTTACAGCCCTTTGTTACAGTCATGTATAACATTGATGCTAAATATGCTTGCAAATTTCTATCAAAGATTGTCTTTTACCTGTCTGTGTAAACTTGTACATTGCTCTAGTTTTTAAAGTTGTAACTTAAATTTGCAATAATAAGCAAACATGGAATATCAAGTTGTTATGAGAAATATGGAGCATTATAAGCTTTTGATGTATCAAGGTCATTTAAAATGGTTGAATGTGCATTTGGAGAGTTTAAACTTTATTTTATGTGCCTTGAATCTGTTTTTTATAGATCCTCAGGGTATACTATGCTATAATGAAAGTAACTTGAGTCAAAACTATATATAAGTTATTGGAGTTGCAAATATCTAGGCTGAAATTTACTATGGCAACAACCAGCAATTTATCATTAACAGTTTATCAAATTATATCAAATGTAGAATTATTATTCAAAGTAGGGTTGATAAGAGATTGCAATTTTATTCTTTATATATTAATAAGACTTTTGAGTGAAATCTGGCTGACATTAAACAACCCCTTGGCGACTTTAAGGCTGTGATTAATCAGATGACTAAGCAACTTCAGGCTGAATTAAATAAGAAAGTTTAAAAAAAATTTGATTATCATCTTAACACAAGTTGTAATAATATTATCCTATTTATAAATCAAAATAACTTTTTTTGTCTAATCCATACTGGCATCATAATAAATAGTAACAGCTCTATTTCCTAGCTAGTAGCAGCGTTTTTTATCATGTTTTGTGATAATGCATGCATTTATTTTCAATAGATAATTATCCTCTTAGTCTCTGAATAACCTTTATATCACTACAGAGATATACCTCATGATTTCTTATAGATTTCTTTTCTTTCATGCATTGTACAATCTTATCAGCTTGAATGACATTCAAAATCATTTAAATATTTACAAACTTATTTAGGTTTGTTTTAAATTAATAATCCTGAAATTACGTTGAATACATACTATTGCGTTCAACGTTTGAAAAAGAAAATGAAATTTCTGTTCTTCTTCATGTCATGAATAATATAAATAAATAATATGTTTGTTTGAAATGTTTTTGCATTTGGAGTTAATAAGCTTTATCTTAAAATGTTGTTCAGAGACATTTGTAAATGGGTGAATTCTATTCCTTCAAGTGATATTACCAAAGGTTTTAATTTTATATAGTTTTTTTTTTTTTTTTAAGACTCATAAGTTTTCAGTTTTCTGTGGATTATGTAACTTAATGGCTGAGGTTTGTATGGAATGAGCGTAGTATCGATTTTGTCCAGGGAAGATATAGCCCAAACTTTGAATTATTAATATTTTGATAAAAGGATACAAGTCTTGGTTATTAAAATATTTTGGACCCTGACAAACATGAAGAGGGTCCTTAAATACACACTGGTGCGTGGGTTTATCCCTCATGCCTTTTTTTAAAAAATTGTTTGACGAATTCTTTTAAAATTTGTGCAATACTTTCTATAAACAATACATAGGGATGATTTTTTCAAACAAAAAAAATCTATACATATTATTTTGGTGCCTAAAATGCAGCATTTTTTTATTTTCAAATTAAAAAAAAAAAAGGACCATTTTTTTACCGATTTAGTTACCTGGGAAAAAAAATTTATAAGTTTTTTAGTATATACTGGGTCCAAATAGGTTTATTACCTGAAAAAAAAACTTCATAAAGTTTTTGAGTTCTTCTTGAAAACCATTTATTAAATTTCATTTTTCCACCCGTCAAAAATTCCTGTTTTTTTGGTACTTGATCTAAATATGATTCGTTGATACAAAAAAAACATTTTTGAGTTTTTTACAAAATTGCTTTTTAAATCATTTTTTTCGCATGGAGTTACAGTATTTTGGTTGGCATTATTTATCTTGTTTTGTCAAAAAATCTTATTTTTCCATGCAACTCTATAACAAAAACAATTTAACTTTAGAATATTATTTACACTTGTCAATTTTTTATCAAAATTTTAATTTTTTTGGCAATACTATGTTAAATTGAAGGGTTTTATTATTTTAGGAATGTCATTTTTTTCGTTAAATAAACCAAATAAACTAGGTGAACTAAAATCCATCATTCGTTGAGATATTGATATTCCTGCAGTTGTCAATACTTAAATCAGCACACCTTTAATAACTTCAAAAATATAATAAATGCGTGCTTTTAAAGAAATTTCTTTTGAAGTTTATTTTTAACATCAGTCATAGCAAAAGTAGAATTCTAATTTGATAGTGTAATATTAAAATTTTTCATTTGTCAGCTTACTGGTATCGGTTGAAAATATATATATATATATATTTTTTTTTTTAAATTAGTTAACTGTAAATTAAGTCTTCAGTCTCACTTTTAGTTTTTAGATAAAGACCTCTGTCTTTATGTTATTCTAAAATTTTCTATTCTAATAAGAAGAAATTATAATTATGTTTCTTATGTCTTGAATTTATCGGTATATGGCCCCTAATATTTTAATGTTTGAAGTAAGATGTTAATTATCTTTTAGAGAAACGAAGAGATCTTTCCACACATCTAGAAGAAACTGTGAATATTTCAGATGGTGTACGAGAACGACTAAACTCCTTTAATAGGAACTCTGTATCTACAGAAGACATGCTAGGTTCTTATGCATCTATTAAGAATACTACATCTAGAAATCAAAATATTTATGAACCATCGAATGATACGCTTTCTCTATCATTTAACAGTTCAGATAGTAAAAGGATTAATGTATTTAAAAAACAACATAGGCGTATGCGTTCACATGAACCAGTAGATAAAATTTATCGTAATTTTAATACAAAACCAAAATCACATACACTTGAACGAGAACTGCCGAGAAACAATTCGTCTATTTCGTCATACACTGAAGATTTGCAAAGTGTTTCTTCAAGTACATCAGACATTTTAAATAAAGACAATGATCCTAATAAGTTACCAGACGGTTGGCAAGAATTAAAAGACGGTGCTGAATTATACTACTGGCATTTGTGGACTGGTACGATTCAACACGAAAGACCAACCACCTCACACGTATGGTATTTATTTAGTACATTAGAAATTACTGTCGTCAAGTCATAAAGATTTGAAAATTTCTACTTAAGAAGGACAATGGCCCTTCTGCATTAAAATTTAAGCAGTCCTTAGTTGAGTTTTTAACTTAAAAAGCTTGCTTTTCGATAATGATTACAATTATATATATATATATATATATATATATATATATACATAAATATAGAGACCATCAATATATTAGAAGCTTGGCATATCTTTCAATTTTATACAGAGAGAAACTGTTAGTTATATTATTTTGTAAATGTATAAAAGCTATAAGATTTTCGCATAGTGTTAAGTGAAAAAGCTATTATTCAAGTAATTATCAGAGCAATTTTCAGAGTTATTTTAAAATATCTGAAATGGTGTTGAAGCCCAAATTGTTGCTTGGATTTAATGTAATTTTATTTTAAGAGTGATTAGGTATAAGCCTAACTTAGCAATAATTTTTATCTTGTTTTAAAAATAAACCTGCTCCAACTCAATGTAAAATGCCTCAGACTTATTTATCTAAAAATTAAGAAGAAAAAGAAAAAAAAAAGATCTTTGCACCTAAAATTAGTTGGAAAATTGCACATTAAGTGGTTTTTATTCTTTTTGGTTGAAAATACTTACACTATACTATTTTATATAACTATAAGTATGTATTGGGTAACCTTGGATGATTATCGCTTGTTATTTGCAAGATTTTGGAAAAATCCTACAATAAAAATTTGTTATACTCCTGGTTTAAAAATGACAAATTGCCTTTCTGAATAACTCTACTCATCATAGAGTTGCAGACCAGATTTTCCTAGAAGTTTATTTTTTTTTATTAAGTATTCTTTTTTTTACAGCTAGGCTAACTCAAGGGGAAAAGCTTTTATTTTATGTATTAAATTTTATTATGTGATATCCATTCATTTTATAAAGAGAAAGTTTTTATTTATGCGATGAAAAGTTGCATAACTTAATATGACTTGCCATGTGATAAAGAAATTAAGCATAAAATATCCAATTCAAAGCGCTCAAACTATATAATTCATAAGTATTAAACGGCTTGACACTTTAGGTGAATTTAAATGTAAAATTTTTTATGCTTGGTAATTTTTCTTGCCGTCATTTAACTATTGCAAAAGTTTGACTGTTGCGATACTTATTCAAATTAGATTTTTTTTAAATTAATTTCATTATATCAACTGTAAGAAAATAGTAATTATAGTAATTTAATAAGCATAATAAAAATTGCCTATGGAATTTTCTTTATCTCTAACGAATCTGCTCTCATTTTCTCAAAGCAAAACCTAGTTCTATGATTCTTAAAGTTCTATCAATGACATTAAAACTTTTCAAGATGTGTAATTATCACCACTTAATAGCCAGCATCATGAAAAACAGGTTTTCTATTGTTAAAAGACGCCTTTTAAAAAAATTCTAAATTTTAGTAAAATTCACGTAGTTGTATATTGCTTACATTTATATTTTTAAAGACATCAAAATTTACATATACTATAAAAAATTGACAGAGTAGAGTTATCAGTAATCATCGACAGGTGTTAATTTTGGTCACTGTCTATTTTATTATATATTTCTTTAAAAAACTTGATATTTTGTGTCTTTATCGTAATTATTTCCCCCTCTTTCTAGACATCTACTTCAACACGCTCTGATTCTCCATTTTCAAGTCAAGATTCTTGCTCATCGCCTCATTCACCTAGTGTTTCAGAAAGCTTAGATGAAGCACTGGTTTTAAGGTAGCTTGTTAACTTTTTAATAGTTGTTTGTTTTTAACAAGTGTTTGACCAAAATTTATTTAAATTATATCACTAATATAATTTTAGTTCTACTAACATCTTTTTATTATTTTTCCCATATATGTATGAGCATGTTTATTACATATTTACTGCAAGGGATTCTATAAATACTTAATTTTAAAATAAACTAATTTATCACATAAGGTCATTAAGTTTACATTAGATCAACCGAAAGTAAGTTTAGAGAAATGTATACTAACCAGAAATCATCTTTCAAATACAAAAACTATTTTTAGAATGTCTCTTCCAGGCTATGTCTGTGAAATGGAAGAAAGAGAATAACTAACTCAATTATTGTGGTCCATTTTAAAAGCAGTGCGATCTTTTAACTGTACTTCTAAAAAAGTATTATTCTAACGTATACTATTGTGTTACTATTTTAGACTTTTTTCCCGACATTTCTAAAACTTGTTACCAGTCTAGCTTATATGAATAAGGTTTATAGATAACTTTGAGAATATCCCAGACATAGTTTTTTATACCTGCACCAGATAATTAACCGCACTTATACAAATGTATATTACATAAGCAAGTTGGATTAAATTTTACATTAGGTATCCAAAACAGTATTTGTAATTATATACAAAACAAGGTGTGTTGAACGATGAAATATAAATTATAAAGCGAATGTCAAAGTTTCAATACTCAGTGAGTTTGTTGCTGAGTTAAATAATCACACCCAAGCACAATAAAAAATTAAGTACGAACTAACAAAATTCCATGCAGGTAGTAAGCGAAGAGCCCAGACAACACAGGAAACTTCCCAACAGATCCTCTGAGATGTACTTCTGTACATCATACCTGCAGCAGCAGTGAGTTATGACAATTGACCAATTTGCAAAGGACTATTTGTTTTTAAAGGCAGGACAGGAATTTTGATGTATTGCGGATATTAATCTTTGCATCACAACAGGGTTTAGAGTTGCTGGCTAATCCTTGCAATTGGTTTTTGAATGGCAAATCCAAGTTACGCCCAGAGATAATCTACCAAATTTATTCCATCCAAACCCTTGTCAATTTTGAAATTTTAGTTTGTGTTTAATCATAAGAATAGACAAAAATACTTACTGATAGAAGTTTCAAATAAGGTACTTCAAATAAACAAACTTAACAAACTGGAAAGAATATTGGTTGACTTGTAACTAGCTGCAATCAACGGTATTGGTGATTTTTTCACTCGAGCTCAAGTGCCAAGATATTTTTTTTAATTTGAGTAAAAACATTTTGATACATATCGAGAGTATAAATCTCGTGAAACAATACGACGACGTTCCAGGTTTCCAAGTGCATATGAGAATTATTGCTGCTTTTTTGTTTGTTCTTCCAACCAATGTTATGTATGCATTTGATACAGTTGTGCACATGTTACGGCAATACTATATCGGGATTACAGAAAATGTCCTTGAATACTTTGAGGGCACATATATTGGGAGGTTCTGTAGGAACGCACTAAAGTGGGCACCGTTATTTACAATAGAATTTTGGAACATGTTCAACCATAGTGACCAAGAATTTACACATACCAATAATAGTATTGAAGGGTGGCACAATGGTTTTCAAGCCAATATATCATCTTGCCACCCTACTTTTTGGAAGTTTCTGGATGTTTTAAAAAAAGATATTGTTGGTGTGAGAATTCTGTAAAATCAAGGACATGTTCCTCCCACTCCAAGAAAGCATTATGCATTCAAAACATAATCCGAATCCTTGACGACTATCCAAATCAGAAAATAGAAGATTATTTGTGTGAAATTGGTCACAACTTAGGTTTTTAGATCTTAAGATAAATGAAACATGTTTTATTTTTTTTTGGTTAAAATTTTGTATTTCTATCTTTTCCAAATAAAGCCTATACAAAAGTCAATTTAAAAACATGGTCCATTTTACCTTAAATAGCTTTTATTCTATTTTAAAAAATTATATTTATTTATTTATTTTTTGACAAATCATTTATTGGGGTTCAATTACCCTTAGGGCAGTTATTCAAGAAAAGGATTGTCCAGGGTGGCCAATTATCCTATGGAGCAATTGTCTGGGGCCATTTGCTCTTGGGAGCAATTGTCCTAGGAGGAATTGTCTCGGTGCAATTATCTTAGAACCTTAATGAGAACCTTTCTGCATAGCTCCCTACTTTTACTTAATAATTTTACTTGGCCTTATCTGTTTTACTTGTATCTTGATGTAATGATATGTCTGTAATTTCAGTCGCTCTTCATCCAGTAATTCACCAAGCTCATATACCCCTGAAAAACCAAAGGTATTTAGTTTTTACTTCTATATATCCATATGGCTTGATCATTAAAATTATTTGGTGATATCAAAGGGTATTAAATGTCTAAAAAAATTGGTTTTTTATCTATGTGCTATTGATGCTACATTTTATCAAAAAACATCATACAAAAGCATCAATTTTGATATCACGTGTGCCCATTTTAGATTAGGCTTTATTTCAAAGTTATTGAAATTGCTACTTAACTTTGTCACCATTATTTTTTTTCTATTGCTTTTTTTTTTTTGCCTAAATATTTACCTGTAAGATGTGTAAACTGAAAAACACATAATTTATTCTGATATGCCTTTCTAGTGTCTAAAATAATTTTTATTTTTTTTTTATGCTAGCTTATGTAATTTAGACATTGTTATTTTATAATTCTAAATAAGTTAATTTTTATAACAACAAAACAAAAGACAGGGTTGAAGTTAAAAGAGTTCTGTGTTTTATTATTGTTATATATAAAATATTAAATTCTTAATAAAATAAATGAAACTTGCTCTATAAACTAAGAGTAGTTGTTCAAAAACTCTTTTTGGCATTTTTGATATATAATATGAAAGTAAAGAAAGAAAAAATACGTTGAGAGGAAGTCTGAAAGTTTAAAGGGTAAAAGATAAGGTTTGTATGCCATTTTAAAATGAAATCTACAAATAAAGCACTAACAATATTTTATCCTCTTTTTTACCGTTTCACTTTTTCATTTAAGCATAATAAAAACTTAAAAGACTGGAAAAACATTTTATTATTTTCTTAAAAAAAAATTTTTTTGAAAATATTTGATAGAAACACTTTTAAATAGGTTTTAACATTGTATGAATTGTACTAATTTTATATCCCCATACATTTTCTTGCTGCTTTAGTGTAGAAAATATCCTCATACATATTCTTGCTATTTTAGTGTAGAAAATATCCCCATACATATTCTTGCTACTTTAGTGTAGAAAATATCCCCCATGCATATTCTTGCTACTTTAGTGTAGAAAATATCCCCATACATTTTTTTGCCACGTTAGTGTAGAAAATAGCAAAAATTTCTCCATTTCGCATTTTTTAAATATTTCAAGACCATATGAATTATTTTGCCCATGAATATTGGATACCATCCTAAATTCTAGTCACCTTGTTCTAATTTTTTTGTAAAGCTAAACTGTTTCAATTTTTACCAAATTGAACATTTAAAGCTGTGCTTACATTTATATCATTTACTTAATATTCAAAATATTTAAAAATTCAACTATGTTGTTATGTAGAGCATCTTATCAGGCAGTGGTATCCCCTGTCTGTTAAAGTGAAGGTAAAAGGCAATGAAACAAAGCTATCAAACAAGAATTAATTAGAAGTAATTAAAAACCCATCATTTTTATTTTTCCAGCAGGTTATAAGTTTTGGTGTCCATTCAATGGGTTGGATGGACGTTGAAGAAGACCTTATGGCTCAGAATATAATTGGAGAAACTATAAACAATTGCATTGCAGTTTTAGAAGAGAAGCGACATGATCTTTGGAATGTATCCCAAACTTGGGCTGAGGTGAATTTTTTTTTTTTTTTTGAAAATTTGTTATTTCTATACTGACTTGATTAACCCTTTCATTCCCAGTCACCAGCACAGCGGGTGATAGAAAATCATCATTTTTCCCCATTCAGTCATCCACTCCCAGTGATGCTGTTGTGGGAGGTTATAGTACTGAAAAAATTGTTGTGTTAGATTAAGCATCACTTCTGATAAATTTAGCATTTTTGGCGTACTATACAGAAAAGTGGATAAAAAAAATTAATAGATTAATAGCAGTACAGAAAATAATGATAATCCTGGTGAAATAAAACGAGGCTGTTAACGTTCGCGAGGTAGGAGACGCAATGTGGTAGAGGACGTGGACATGGTAGGGGAAGAGGAATCAGACATTGTAGAGGATGCGCATGTGGTAGGGGACAAGGGTAGTAACGAGACAGGGAACGAAGAAGAGCAAAAATTTGGGGGACAGCAAATTGAAGGAGCGTAAATATAGACGCAAATAATCCTTATGGTTTAAGCTAATGTTCTTTTGTTGGTGTTCTTTTCTGGTTCCGTTCGGATAAGATGTAAAAGTTTTTGTTTTTATTAGAACAAATGCTGCTATCTTAGAACAAAAAAAATTTTTAAGTATGTCTAATACTTTTGATTTTGTTATTAGATGCCCTAAGTAACTTTATAAGGCCATTTTCAAGTTCAAAAAAATAATTTTTTTGTTCATGAAATAATAGATTTTTTCGATAAAAAATAGTTTAGTGCTTTTATGACACCATCATGAAATTTTTTTTTTTTTTTTTTCATATTCTTGCACTTTATTATATCCTTTGAAAAGTGTGAAAGTGTCATTGAAAAATACCTAGTCATTTGTGGGTTATAGTGTTTCAAAATATGTAGGTACAAATTGATAATTCTGCTCTGGGAAGCTAGGTGATAAAAGTCTGGGAGGGAAAGAACGGTTTTCTTATATTTTCAGTTAAATTTAAGTACGGCTTGCTAAAATACTAATTTTTACTTTAAAGAATGCTCAATTTCTCTCCTGAGAATACATGCATATCAGTTTAGTTATTACCACAAAAAATAAAAATGTCAGCTAGATAGGTTCTAAATTTTATATTTTAAATTATGTTTTTACTCTTTGTTCATCTTAGATAATATAAATAAATAATATATGAAAAGACTTTTTTACCAGTGGTGTTATGAACCTAAGGAGTAAGATTTTAATAATCATATAGTTAATAGATAAAATGTTTTTTTTTTTTTTTTCATGAACAGACTTAGCGTATAGCTTGATAATAATTATAAACTTTTATAGGAATTATATTTAGGATTTTACAAACCACGATTTAAACATTTGTCTATACCTTTTAAATGATAAGTTATTGCAATTTATGATTTTAATAGATTTTAAAAATTCTGGTATTGTCTTTGATGATGTGTATTAATGTGTTGATTGTCTTCTAATTTATGCTTATAATCCTTGTTTGATTTTTGCAGATAAGAATGTTAGTACATCTAGAAATGGACATAATTTAACTCTTTTTGTAACTGATTTTATGTATAAATTGCAGCAAGTACTGGTTTTGGTGCGGTCAATACCAAATCAACAATTTTTCAAATACATATTTAGATAAATACCCCTTATGGAAAAGCTACTGCTTTTAAACGTAGAGGACTTTGCGTGATAATCTATCGAACAGAAATCCCAAAATTTTTTGCAATTAGGGAAAAAGCGCCTGGGCAAATGATAAACAAGCTTATGCATATCACTTTGGCAAAAACAGTTTTACATCGGCAATTTTTTTTTTATTCTTTTCTTAACTCTTGGATGTTTGTGTATTAAGTTGTATCTGTCTGTTACTGAATGAATAAATTAAAGAGAAAGAAAATATGAATTACTTACGCTTGTTTCTCCCAAGCAAACAGCCTGGTTGCTAAGTACCTACTTCTAAATTTGTAATACTGAAAAAAAATTCTAATTTGACTAGGTTCAAAATATTGAGCGTCTTGTTTCATCTTTAATGTATTAAAAAAAACTTTTAATTGTATGCACTAAATATCTTTGATCATTTAAAGTAGGGTCGGTATTCAGTAATTTTTAAATTTATACTTTTAAATGAAATGCACTTGCATTGATAAACTTTATGCCAGTCAGTCTGACGTGCAAAAGATAATGTTTGTTTTTATTGGCAGAAAAACATATATTTCTGAATACAAAACTCTTCTTCCTCTTAATAGCAGACCTTTTTTACATCATTTTTAACAAGAAATCACCTAAAATAACGCAATCTACAAAAGCAAACAAAATTTATCTTGATAAAATTTTCTTTGTCTTTGTTCCAAGTAAAATTACCTGATTATCAATTTATTGATGCAATATTCACCCGCACACTTTTTTCATAGTTTATGCATTTCTATGAATAGGTCATTTCGCATAAATACATCAAATATCATTTCTTTAAATAGCATTGTTAATCTGCAGATTTTTAACATTTTTGGTTTAACTGTCTTTTGTGTAACCTTGGATATGTATTAAATATGTATAATTATTAAGTATATTATAAATTATATGTAATTATAAGACTCATTTTCTGCCTTTATCTATATTTCAAAGAAAAAGCGGTTAGGGTGTTACAATACTTATTTAATAGGCTTAAATGTTATTATTTTATCAGATTTATTACCACTTTCCTTTTTATACTAGTGGTTGTGTGAGTTGATCTTTTGTGGCCAATTTGCTTGTTATGTTTGTGATGCAAATAAAAATAGGGGGAGGGGCATTTATAAGAATATAATTACATTTATTTATTTAAAGAAATTATTTTTCATCAATCAATATGTTATTCTTCAAGTAAAATGAACACACTTTTATTTTAACCCTATAGTGCAGTAAATGACAAAATATGCAAGATTATAAAAAACTTATTTATAATCAACAAATAAAAATTTAAAGTATTAAAACTATTAAAATTGGAAAAAATGATAATTTTCTTTAATTAAACAAACTCTTAAATATTGTTGAACTAAATTTATTTTTATTTCTACTTCTATAAATATTGTTCAGCTAAAGCTATTTTGCACAGGCGATTTTTTGCCCATGTAAATGAATGCAGGCGATCGCCCGCCTCTCATGACAAGGCCTACTTTATTTTGAATATGCATGTTTGAATATGCATCTGTTATCTAAATCTAAACAAACAATTTAAAAAGTTAAGTGGTACAAAATATAAAAGCTTTTTTTCTTTGATTTTATTACTACAACACATAAAATCATTTTAAACTGTAGAAGTTTATTAACGTTTGATTGCTACAACATATTAAAAATGATTTTAAACCATTGGATCTGATTAAGATTTGACTTTTTCTGTGGAAATCAGACCCTAGTTTTCATCTGTTTCTGCTTCTTCAATATGTTGCTGTCAACATATTTTAGATTATCTTTGATTTTTTTTGTTTCCTGCTAAGCTATTGGAGTGAAATGAATTCAAGAATTTGCATGTCTGTTTTTCATGATCCTTTTCTCACCAACAATTGCGTTCAAATTCCTTATTTCTTTCTATGAAATGGATGTGCTGGAGTTTTTATGCGCAGTCCTAGCTCTCATTTAAACGTCTGGCGACTCAATTACTTTCTCTAGAGAGGAAGAAAAGGTGTTAAGCTTTGTGATTATTGCTTAAGATAGGTAGCCACAGAGTGAGGACACTACGGTCAAATATATACTTTTTTTCAATTAAACAAAAGTATATGTTTAATATTGTACAGGGTTCCGATATTCGACTCATACTCGAAAGTGAAACTTTGAAGTTATTTGAACCCAAATCAAAAGTAGTGCTACAAACTCAACCTATTTCTAAAATGAGAATCTGGGCTGTTAGCAGAACAGAGACCAGGTAGTTTATATTTTTCCTCATAAGTGATGATGTTAAATTTTTAATTAAGAAACATTTTTAAATACCATTATTATTTTTTTTTTAGGTGCTAAGCATCTTAAATATGTCTAAATATGGTTATTTTTGGACCCAAAAACAGTATAATTTTCATGAATTTTTTTTATAACATTTTTCAAGATATTGTACGAATGTTGAGGACCATAGTGGTTTATTTTTTGAAAATTGTTGTTCTTTGTACGAGTTTTGCCATGATATTCAAAATAAAGAACATTTTGTCAGGTCTAATAAAAAACCTGTATAATGTTAGAAGATATTACTTCTCGTGATTTTCAAGTTTTATTTTAAGATTTTTCAGTCATAAAGTTCTGCTGAAATTTATATTAAAATTATTTTTCTGATAATTTAGGAAAAATGGCAATTTTTGAAAAAGTTTGTCTGAATGGAATTTTAAAGAAAACTCGTTTAGTTTTTTTGTTATATTTAAAAAAAATTATTTTTCTCAATTTCAGAATTATTTTTAGAATTTAACATAAAATGAATTAGAGCTCAATTGCGAAAAATTAGACATACGACATATATCTGTATAATGCAAGATTTTTTTACATGTGTGAGGGGTTTTGATTTTTTTTCTAGGGATTTTGCTTATATTGCTCGTGATCGTTTGACTGGTAAACATCAATGCCACATGTTTCGATGCCATGGGCATGTTTCAGGACGCTCCATCACCAATGCTTTACAAGCCATCTGTAACCGTGTGCTAGATGAAAAGAGAAAATCAAGAGAAAGAAATGAAAGTCTGGCTGTGAAAACTTCTGATCTTTTAAAACCCCCATCAAGAGGTGGATGTTTTTTCATAAATATTACATTTTTTATTGACCTTAATAAAATTTAGATTTAAAACAACTTACAGCCCTTAAAATAGCTGCCAAATTTTTATGAATGCGCCCTCCCAACTAATTAAATTTTTTTTAGGGGTAGCTTGGCTTCAGTGTTTCCAAAAATCATAAACCATTGTCTATGACTACGTCATAAGTTTAATATTAAGAACTATAATATATAAAATGTGCTGAAATGAGCATAACTCCTAATTAAAATTGGAATATGTCTAGCTTGCGTATCAGTCATTTTATTTCTAAAAATAGCAGTATCAGAGAAGATTTGATATATAAAATAGTGCTTATTGTTCATATATAGGAGATAAGGGATTAATTTGGGAGCAAACATTTTAAATATAATGAGAAAGAAATTATCATGTCATGAGTTTAAATAATTTATTATGGCTAAGTTTCGGGAGTCAACCTACTCCTGTCTTCAGGCAATTTACAATGGTTTAAAAATTTTTTGTATATCCATTCAAAATTGCCTGAAGATAGGAGCAAGTTGTCTCCCAAAACGAAGCTTTAATAAACAGCTTTAATGACTCATTGACAAACCAAAACATTTTTAATGTCATTTTAATTAAATTAATTTTTTAAGCTATTTTGAAGTTCATATTTTACTTGGATTTAATAATGTTATGGAAATGTCAATTAAAGTTATTGTTCTAATACTTATTTTGTTTGTGATATTACAATCTGCTATTGCACAGAATTTTGTCTGAACGTTATGTTACAGGTTAATTTTATATTCTCACATTGACTTTCCACATTGATTAGTTAGATGCTGAGTAATACAGCTTGAAATTATATTAAAAATGGCTTTAATTTATTTTTTAAGCATCAACAGTTTTTAATGAAAAACCTTATGCAGAAGAAAAGAAATGTTTTACTGCTAAGTATGTGGGTGAAACAGAAGTTTCTACATCTGCAGGTAATAATGCATATTTCATTATTTAGAATACTTTCAGTTTTTAAACAAATCTTAAAACATTGGATTTGTATTTTTCTGGATACTTTCTTTGCATATCCATCATCAACATCGTGTAAATTTAATGTTTAACTCTAACAGCACAAGGTTACCAGGTATAATACTTGTATTGCTCATTTTAAAACTATAATTGAATTAAATTGTTATGACACTAATAATCCTGGACATCGAAAGGTTTCAACAAGTGTAATGAAAAATTTTTAATGTTTAACAAGTCTGTCTCCAGAAATTGATCAGAGAAACTTTTAAAGTGAAAATATCCTAATTTTTTTCCTCTGAAAATTTTTCCTTCATTTACCCCCTTAATGACTAGATGACAAGATGCGTATTTTTTTTCCCACTACTTCAGAACTTTTCAACTCATAAGCCTTCAGGAACTTGACCCATTGCTTCCATAAAAAAATTATTTGATTTTCTTTTTTAAAAAATTTATTTGATTCCTTTGTGATTGACATATAACAGATTTTCTGATTAATTTATTATATAATTTATTTGTTAGGAGTTGAGATAATAAACAAATGTGTTGCTAAACTAACAAATGGTCAGCAGACTTCTGATTGGTCTTCTGTATTAATTGAAGTCACAATATCAGAAATAAGGACAATAGACTGCTTAGTAAGATTAACTTTTCTTCTTTGATATGGCTGTATATTTATATCATTTGTGGACCCCAAATCCAATGAATTCACCTAGTTTCGTTTTTCTGTATTTACATATTCTGAGAAAATTTTTTTCATATGAGAAGTTATGACTACAATTTTAGATAAAAGAAAAAGAGGACTTTTTTTTTTCAGTACTAGACTTGAAAATTAAGAAACTTTTTTTTAAAACGGGTCGTTAATCTTTTTTTTTTAATGAAATAACAAATTTAAATATTGAAAAAAAAAAAAAAAATTCAATGATGAGTTCATAATGACATCATAGTTTCTGAAAATACTGCAGTTACATCTAAAAATAGCAAAATAAAGACCAGATTTTTATATAGAAGTGCATATTATAAATCATTTAGTCTTCCAAGTGGAATTCTTTTTTGGTAGGATACAATGCAAAACAGTTCTCAGGGTGAAGTCCCGGTTGTGATGGACAATGAATAAAAATGTATGCAGTTTTTATTGGGCGACCTTTATCCGAGCGTTTGTTTCTTGCATATACGGCAGGTTTTTGTTGGCCGTTTGTCTTGTTTTTGCTGCAACCGTTATGGAAGGAAAATGCCTTCCAGTAAGCCTTTCAGTTGTAACATCTGGTGCAATATTGATTGATAAACCTTTAAAGTAACTAAAGCATAAATTATATCATACAGAAATTCCAAAAAGGTGTACTTGCTATTGTTATGGAACTGAAACAGCTTGCGGAAATTCAATACTGTTTGTATTATCAACCGAAATGCAAGTTTTTTTGCATCATTTAAAATGCTTTCTCAGAACATCTAAATTATGGAACTGTTGATCTACCATATCCACCAACCCACCCATGTGACTGTTTGATGGTTTGTATATTTCAACTCCATCATTTTTTTTTTCCCTGCAAGAAGCAATTTAGGTGAGTGACAGGTTGATAGGACATAGAGAATGTTTTGTTTCTTGCCTGTTTTGTCCTTTGCAGCTCTGTATATGGTAACAAAACGTCTTTGGTCATCTTTGATCAAAAGTTGCCTCTCCTTTCTCCAAAGTGATATCAATAAGATCTTTACAAGAATATTTACGTTTACTTCTCATAGTACCGCAATGATGTGTGCCATTTTGTGGAAAGTATACTGCCAAGGTGGAGCTAGTATAGAAGTTATCAGTTAATAAGATGTGATGTTTGTTCAAATATAGAGTCATCAGTGAAGCGGGTATCCGTTCAGTCATTGCATTTCCTCATTTCTATCATCTTCATAAAACATGCCTATGCCACTATAAGCAAGAAAGTCCAGAGTCACTCCGCGTGTCTTGCGCAATTTATAGAGTTTGATGCCAAATCTAGCTCTCTTGGTATGTATGTATTGTTTGAATTGAAGTCTGCCTTTGAACAAAACAAAAGATTTGTCAACACTTAAAAATTGCCCAAGAAAGTACACTTTCTGGCATCTCTTAGGTAACATTTCAATAAGGGGTCTCTCTTTATGAAGCCTGTCACTATTCGAAGTTTTCATCCTCATAAAAATTTTAGGATCCACTGAAATCGATTATGAGTCATCACTTTTGAGAATACCGGAGTGGAAAATAATTCATCAGTTACTCAATACATTTCAACATTTGGTTTGTGAACTATTCCCGTCAACCAATGAAACTTTTCTTTTTCATTTCCTCTACGGTAACCTGGTCACCACCGTTCAGCATAGTTATTTTCTGATTTATTAGGATGCTGCTAAATAAATTGAGTAAAAATCTGTTTGTCTCATCCACAATTTATTGGAAAATTTCATTAATAAGGTAAAGTTGAAGAAAATCCAGTGGGAGTGGGGGTAGCATTTAGTAGCATTTTGACTTTCAACCTTTCTGTCTCTAAGAAAGGTACATCAGGATCATTCTTATCTTTACCAACTTGTGTTGCTGGCTCCAAAATTGTTTACATCATTATTTCCTCCTCTTTGTCCCTACCACGGCCTCATTCACTATCATCACTATTATGGTCAACTGGTTGCTTATTTATTGGCTGATGAGTGGCAATATTTTCAGTTTCGTACTCCCTGCTGCTATCTAAGTCTTTGTAGCAATCACTATCTTATGTCATAAGATCAATATTTTTTTTTTTTCTATATCCAAGATATACTTAAATTTTCAATAGCTTTAAATAGAAAAATGATTTTTTGGTTTATAGGGTGCCAAAAATATCAAACATCAAATTAATTATTAAAAACTCATAATTTTAACATTTAAAATTTTATCAAAAAGCCTTTTTTTTTTATCAATTCATACAACTATTTATTTGTCCATAAATGAGGAAAGGAGAGAAATATTTTTTTGATTCGATCCGGTACTAAAGAAGTGAAAATTGTTGTGTACTGATGTAAAAATTTTTGGTTTATATTTCTTAGGAAATAATTGTATTTTTTTTTTTGCACTGCGTTAGACTCAAACTTGAAGTGTTATCATATGATAGAAATTGTCATTATCAAATCTATTCATTTCTTTTCACATTTTTTTATTAATTTTTTTTTATATGAATTAAGGGATGAATAATTATTAAGGTGATAATACCACTTTTTATAGAATAATTATTTGGTGAATGCCTTGTTGAACTGATGAAATTAATTGAATATTTAGAAACAAGAAACGACAATGACTCACCGTGTGCGTTTTATTTCCTTCTTGGGTGTGGCACAAGATGAAAGGTAGTTGTTGATTTAATTCCAAAAAATTACTCTCTTCATTAATGTTTATTAATTTTTTAAAAGGCTGTGCTTTTGTATATACAGTGGTATCCCGAGCTCGATGTGTAAGAAAAGTACAACCTCAGACAAAATATATAGTTAAGATCCAAGGTTACCTCTAAAACACATATAAAATACGACCAAATTTGACTGAAAATACATGAGACCAAGATTTGTATTCCTTTCTCTGTTTATGATTTCTGTAAGGTTAACCTAGTCAATGTAAGATTGTTACAGACTAGATCAAATAAAAATAATTTAAGATATACCCTGTGAACTTATGGTCAACACATTATTTTGATTTGTAATTTAAGGTAACGTTTAATAAAACATTTGATATGGTTCATTTAAGTTTATTGTTCGATGCATTTTAGGTAATTAGTTAAAGAACCAATCAATATATATGTGCCAATAAATAATAATAATAAAGTTGCAATAATTCACACTTCATTTTTTTAAAGTTCTTTAAATTTACAGGGCTTTTACTTAATTATTAATTTCAAGTTAGTATTTATTTTCAACAGATTTGGCGCATATATTGTTGCAGTTGCGAAAGACACGTTTGTTTGCCATGTATACTTCTGTGCACCTCATGCGGGAACTTTAACTAAAGCCATTGAACAAGCTTGTCAAGTAAGTGATATACTGTGCAGATCTTCTAATTTCATTCAAATAAAAGAAATTTTTACTGTCATCACTAAATATTTGTCAGTGTGTCACTTTGAAACCCATTACATTTATCAAAGAAATGTGGGGATCACAACTTTTATTAAAAAAATTACCTGATAGTGAAGAATTCCCTGACCGTAAGTGGCTTTATTCATAACTTCACCTAAATATATTGAATCACAGATCTCTCATTATTCTTTAAAAAAACTATTGAGATGATGTCCTACCTTCAAATATTCATTAGAGTTTTCTATCAGCCATTTTTATTTCTCTCCACATAAATGTAGTAGTGCATGAGTACAGAAAAAGATCGTTTTTTTATAGCAGTGAAATATACAGTATGTAATTTTTATATTTTGTCAAAGAAGATTTAGAAGTTTAAGTTGGAATATGACTGGATTCTTATTTATGGAAACAGAAATCAAAGATCAAAATTCCAATTGAAAAAAAATATATTTAAAAAAGATATTGTTTTCAAACTTTTCTAGCTAATAGAAAGTTTTGATATACACTTCCAAGTTGGAAGTCTATAAAATCATCTATAAAATGAGAATTTTTATTTAACATCATGATAAAAGTTATGTATTTTATAGCTTCGTTTTGAGAAGATGTTGCAGGGCAAAATTCATTCTAAGGCACAAGAAGAATTCGCAACACAGAATGAGCAAGTAGAATCACTCCCTCCTCCATCACAAGGTCTTTCATCTCAAATGAAAGAAAAGGTGCGATATATTTTTTTTTTTATTCTCATGATGATAAAAATTAAGCTAGACTTTTTTGTGAAAGGTTAATTGGAATATTTAATAATATCATGCTAGTCTATTGGTTTTTTCAAAGTTTGTAAAATTTTGACCATATGATTTGTTGATTGCTTAATTTTATTTTATTTTAATAGAGATTCTTCAAAAATTATACTCTCAATGAAATGTGTGTAAAATTTAGAGTTTTATTTGTGTTAGTTTAGACTAGTAAAAACAAGCAATAAAATCCTAGTTACAAATTTTAAAAGTAGCTATAATACAGTGTCGATGCCTTAATGGTGATTTTTTTTTTTTTTTTTTTTAAGATAAATATTAGCAGAATTTTACGCTTTCGCTTTTTTTTTTTTTTTTTTTTTTTTGAATTATATGTTATGATTTTAATTCCAAAAATTTCTACTCCATATCAATAGGGTTTATTGCATAGCAACAAGACAATTGAAGCGAAATTTCATATTTTTGTAATTTCTTAATTTACATTTATTTTTGAATTATTATTATATGAAGCTAAGTAATAATTTAAACCTACTAATCTTTAAACAATATCATCGACTTTTTATTTTTGACGATTAATCTTTCTTTTTTAAAACTGCATAAATTTGTAATTTACTGAGCAGCCAATCGACAGCTTTGCCTGTAATTTGTTTCATTTTTTTTTTTTTTGGTTTTCTTACATGGTTGGATTGTATAGATTTATATTTATTATTTAGCTGATTATAATTAAAGATATTAAACAATGTAACACTGTTCTTTGAAGAGCAATGAGCAACTCAGATTTTAATACACTATTGGCAACTTTTATGTATTAAAAAAAGAAAAAGTTAAAAAATATATATATATATGTATATTTAACTGAAGAATTTTTTTTTTAGACAAAAGCTCTTACTTCTAGTGTGTTTGGGGTATTTAGTAAGCTCAACAAACGAGACAACAAGAAAAAGGTACAAATAATATTAAGCGTGATTCCTTAGTTTTTTTTAGATTTATTTTGGAGATTTGAACATTTTTCTGACAATATTATTCATCATTGAAATTTTGCATTATTTTATTTCAATGGTTGGGAAATTTATTCATTAATAGGATGGAAGGGCTGTGAACAATGATGGAGGAAATGCGGTCACAATTTTTGAGATGAATAGTTAATTTTTTCAGGAGGTGTCTAGCGTCTTGGAAATTATAGATTTTAGATTATGCTTTTCCTTCAGTTAATTGTTTGTTGTAAATGATGTAACTTACAACTATGAAGTAAAAAAAAAGCTAAACAATATTATTATAACTTTTAAATTCTCTGAGGGCACCTGAACCATGGCCAGTGCATCAGATTTTCAATGCCTATGATAAATCATATACGTTGTATTATAAAAGGTTACTATTTTTATGTATTATATAATTCCTATCCCAGTTTTGATGCTGAAATGGGATATTTCATCGTAATAATAATTTTGAATCTTATTTTTTAAAGGAAGTCGATTCCACTGTTCTCTCGCCAAGTAACTCAAACGAATTTGCCGTGAAATATTTTGGATCATATACTGTTAATATTGGTACAGGAATTGATACAGTTCATGAAGCTGTTAATGTAAGCTATATAAAAGCCCTGAAATTGCTGCCGGTCATTGACAGGCTCATGTTTAATATTGACTGGCATAAACTACCGCTTGGATTAGTGTGTTGTCTTGATTTCTATTTCATACGTTTTTTTGAAATTTACTCGTGAAACAGAATAATAAAAAAAAATCTCATTTTAAGAATTACAAGAACGATAATTAAAGTGAATTCATCATCAACCGGAAATTTTTTTATTAAATTCTGGTAAATACAAAATTAAACAAATTTAATTTTTTGAAATTATGATTGATTTTTTAAAAAAATGACAAGAAAAAAAAAATTCAGAATTCGGCCAGTAAATTAGGATTTGATCGAGAAAGATTCTTGTAGGGGTCAATTTTTAGGCATATGGTGAATGCCACATGTACTTATTTTCATTTGTTATGCTGTTGATACTTTTTGTTTTTTTTTTAGTCATTGATTAATGGAGAAACAATGTCTGGCTTTTTGAAAATACAGTCTGATTGTATTATATTGGCAGATGCTAACCACTCCGCACTTTCGAAAAGAATATTTGATGTTAATACAATAAGCTACTGTGGTATGGCCAGGTACGTTATTTGCTTTCTCTGTAATTTTAATAAATTATTCGTGGCCATTTCCTAGCATATCAAAGGTGAAGAGATTTCCCTTTTTAAGTTGATTTATGAAGTCTGCCTTAGGAAAATGGCTCATATTTGTTAAGAAATAAAGTTTGTAATTCCATGGGATTTTGAAAGACATTTCACATTTCATTTTATTGAAGAATTTTATATATTCGGACTGAGGTCATTTTGAAGCATATTTCAGGCTGGGAAGGCATTTTTGCACGTTATTTTTTTTTTCTGAATTTTTATATTAATAATAAAATATTTATAAATTGCCCACCAATCGTCTTAACCTATGCCAAATCACTATAAGAGCATGTGTAGCAAAACCCCCCCCCCCTGGTTGATATTATGAGTAAACGCATTAACCATTAACTATTCTTGATAAAAGTTATATTTGTAATTGATGTATTTTAAGTAATCTAAATAATTTACAAATAAAAGTAACAAATTGAATTAGGAAATAAATAGCATTTAAACTTTTTATATTACATAGTATCAAAGTAATAAATTATTAATAAACTTTGTTACTGTATAGGATTTCTCTTTAATAAATGATACGCCTTGACATTCGCAAGAAAACAAAATCCTAGTGGCCTATCACCCTATAAATTTAACAGAAAAATAATAATAAATAAAATAGTAGTTCGTAAATATTCACAAATAGGAAATAGATGGAAGTCGATTAAAACATACAATGAATTATTTTCTCTTCAAAAAATTTAAATCCCTTTTGTCAAAACTTGATATTTTATTTAGATATATA
>JAUZNK010005915.1:8005-25828 GCA_035046665.1 Euphysa ruthae
GGAAAACTGATTACTTATCTGTGTTTCTATGTCCTGAATGTTTCTTTTTCAATTAGGTTTGGGTAAAAGCAGGAAAACTTATTATTAATCTTTAATATATTTTGTGATAACCTAAGAGTCAATTTTGTTTTGGAATAACTCGAGAATCAACCAAGCTTTGAATTCTAAAAAACTCTAAGTGTCATTGGCGTAGTATAGAGCATTGTGGCTAATGTAATTAAACCCTAGGTAATGACGCTTCTTGAGAGTATTTTGATTCCTGACCAAGTAAGTGCACTAGATGTTTATTAAAATTATAAACAATATGATGCTGAGATTTTTCCACATTGATGCATTGTCCTACTGTGCATTGTAAAAATGCTGTAAGTTATGTTATTTTTTTTGTGAACTTATAATTTCAGTATAAACCACCACGACCACTCATGAGTCAGTTTTCAAAACTGATGAATGCATGTTTTATTATTATTAATCTTTTTGGACCCCCGGCTTGCCAGATAAGGTCCTATAAATTCACTTCTGTCCTTCCATCCGTCCGTCCGTCCGTAACACATTTTTCTCAGTAACCGTTCATTATTTTCTAAAATTTTGCATATTTTAGTGGATCTTAAATGATGAGTTGTGACAGTGCTGGATTTTTCTGGAAAATTCTCCTTTCAGGGTAATAGGCCCAATTATATTATAATATTATTATTAATATTATTTTATTATATTATTATTTATAATTATTTTATTATATTATTAATCAAATGTCATGTTACCTTGAATTGCAATAAAATTTGTTTTTCTCTATCTGCAAAAATTTGTATGACATTTACAATTTATGCAAAAAACAACATGTTGCTAAGCAACTTGTTTTTATAGAAATAGTAATCAAAATCCCTATCTTTAAAAATTTATAAGATGGGGAAAAAAAAGTATTTATTTTAAAAATAATTGAGTTATGAAATACATATAAATTGGAATTGTTGTTATTTAATAAAAATTAAAATCAACCTTTTTTATTTAAAACACAACTTGTATAAGAATAATCAATTACTGTGGTCAAGATTTCTCATCAAGGAAACAGCAATAATAAAATGTAGTTTATTATAACTGTGTTCTTAATATCAAATCATTCATAGGGATCAATGATTAATATCCTGATTCGAATAATTTTGTAAATAGATTAATATCATTAAAGTAAATACATGTGTTTACTGTGCGCGATTTTTGTGAAGCAAAGTAAAAAACTGATGCTTGCTAAACATAGACCATAACAAAACATTTAGCATATTATGTTGAGAATACCTTTAATAAGAACATCTCGTCTTTATTTAAATAATAGACATTGTTGTTACAAATAGATAAAAAGCCAAAAAAGTGCTTTTTTTTTATTTTTTTGGTTATGTAAAGTTATCAGGTGTTTTAAAAGAGCTTTATTTTTTTTTTTAAATGATCACGTGACATTTCCCCTCTCCTATTCAGTGAAATTTCCCTAACCAGGGAAATATTTCTCCATGTTTTATTGGAGAGCTTTCCCTAAAAAAAGTAAAATAGGACCAAAGTTAATTATTGTTTTCTTAAGCTTATCATATATGTTTTTGTACTTCTTTCATAAACCATTGAATGTCTTCACTATTTAATTTACAATAACAATTTAGGGCCTGTTCACATTTTTTGTATTTGAACCACAGTTGAATGAAAATATTAATCTGAAAGATACCAAGTAGCTGATCAAAGTATTAAAAAAAAAAAACATCAATATTTTGCAGTTTGGAAGATCACAAATAAAAGGTATTTGTTATATTAGTATAAATATTTCTTTGAAAATCATTCTTTTTTATTCTCTTTTTTTTGTATAATATTCTAAAATCCTTTTTGGAATTAACGTTACATACAATTGTATGTATTTCTAAATGTTTTTTGTTTTTCTCTTTAGAAGCAATCATTCATTGTAAATTGTCTCTAAAAAAGTTTTCTTTACAGATAGTCATGGGGGCATAAGGCGTTGACAGATTGTGCTTGCCTGATAAATTCTGCCAAATTAACGGAGCGAAAGTGACAGGTAGCAGTGTTTCCGGATTGAAACCTTATCAGATATTTATCAACGAATCAAAATCTTAATTTAAATAATAATTGTATATACTTATTATAAATTTTATCTTATTATCTTTTATTTAAATCTTTACTTGTAAAATTTTGTTTATTTACATAATATAATGAGTGGGCGTCATAAAAAGCAAAAAAACTAAATCAAGAATGTGAAGAAATAGACTTTGTAGTTGATAAAAAGAAATGCGAGACTAAAAAAGACCAAGTAGCTTGTGAAAATCTAATTGTAATGAAAATAATTTCTGATAATTTTATATCTCTTTTACCCATTAATGAAGTATGGCAAAATGAATTGTGCTACTTTTTTGAAGTGATGATGTTAGAACATCCTTTGAAAATTCCATCCTCTGAAATTGCAAGTGAACCTAATTTGACTAGAAAAAGTTTGATGTCATTTGCTTTTATAAAATTATTAGTTTTTTAGTTAGTGGTCCAGAAGAAAATCATGATATTATGCGTGGATATTACTTGCAATTTATGCTACAAAATAGGATTATTGCACAAAATATTTTACTGGTAACTGATATGCAATCATATGTTGATCAAAACAGATTAAGAGCATGGGCTACTGAGAATGAAATATTCTCTATGGTCCATCTTTTAAAAACTGATATATTTGTATATTCTTTGTGACTGAAAGGTTGGCAAGTTCATTCTGGACAGTTTCTAGACAAGATTTATACAACTCTTGGAAAAAGATTTACTGAAACCACCCAGGATAATATCATTATGAAGTTGTATTATCTGATATTAAATCAGGAGGACCATCGAGTTAAAATCTAACAGCAGTTGTATATAACCAAAAAAATAATTTTCAGAATGACAAATATACTTAAAGAAAAACCCTTTTTAAAGATTCTGTAGTAAATGAACTTTTTCACCAGAACACTAAATTAAAGCAAAGAGAGGATGAAGAAAAAAAATTAAATAGTCTACCAATTACATTTCCCTTCAAACACAAGTCAAAATTCTCAAGCAAGTGTATCAGCATCTGCAAAATAAGTAAAACGGTTCCATGAAGATTTAGATGAAGAAGTTAAATATCATTTAAAAATTGTTGACCTTTCTAGAAAACGAATTGAGTGATTAAATTCTGGTGATGTTTCAGTTCTTCATAAAAAAAAGTTAGTATTAGATAAAAAGCTTTTTGTGAAAATATGGATGAAAAAACAAAAATAAAAAGCAACACTCAAGATAAATCAAAGAAACTACTTGTACGTGGGAGTATGGATGAAAAGACAAAGCTTAAAATAGCTGCAGATAACTTACGAAAACACCTTGTACGTGAAAATATGGATGAACATACAAAAATAAAAACCAGCACACAAGATGAATCAAGAAAACTGCTTGTACGTGAAAATATGGATGAAAAGACAAAAATAAAAACCAAAGGTCAAGATAAATTATTGTATTCAACGAAACTTGAAGATGGACTTTTGGACATCTGCTGTACTGGTAAATCTAAATGGATTTAAAGTAGTTGTCATCGATCATTAGTCAAGCAAAAAATGCTGATGCAAGCTCAAGCAAACAGTATGACAGTTATGCCCGAAAATCAAGGAATTAGAAGATCTTTGTCCTATTGAATTAATGTTAATGTCACAAATAATACCTTTCATGTTTATTGTTCCTCAAACTAAAGGCAACGTGTCTATACAGATTTACATTCAGCTCCTCCAATTAGCGTTACTGCTTTAACAGAAAAAAACTGTTTGGTTTTGGGTAAACAATTGCTGAGCTCTAAAATGTCTTTTAACACCAGATGTTGAGGATTGTTAAGCATCCACTTATCTAAACAAAACAAAATTTATTCAAATAAGTTGTCCTGCATTTTTAAAGTTTTTATTTTTTTTTTTTTTTAAGCATTCTGAATTTTAGGAAACGATAATAATGGTTCGTTTCGCAAGAAATTTTTTTTTCATTTTAAGCCAAAATTTGCACCCAATTCCCTTAAAAAAATTTTCCCGAAAAAGTCCAAGTCTGAAATTTTTTCTATTAAGGATACCTAACACGTAAAATTTCAAAAAAAAAAAAAAAATGATCGATTTTATAGAAAATTAAAAAAACATTCACTTTTGGCCCCAATAATACCCAAAAAACAACTAATTTCCAGAAAAAAGCGGTCAGTGTTGCTATTACAGACAACTATCATAAAGCAAAGTTTCAGAAAAATTAATGAGCTAATAGTTCCTGAGAAAAGCAAAAGAATACAACTATGTTAAGGTACACGTAATCATTTATATATATTTAAAGAGAGCCTCAATACCAAATGTAAAAGTCACTGCCAATATCACGTACAGTTAAGAAATTCATAAACAATTAATAATTTCCAAACTTAAAACATAATTTTGAATTTTACATAAAAAATATATTTTTTATTTATTTATATTTTCTCAAGAAAAAATATAAGCAATATGGATTAATTTAAAAAAATTATTTAACAAACATAATTTCTTTTCGGTTTTTTAAAACTTAATAAAAATAAATAATAAAGAAAAAAGGACTACCTTGTTGATATTGATTTTGATGTTTGCTGTGGTATCTTTATAAGTATGACCATCTTCCAAATGAAAAACTTTTATACTCCCTAAGGATGATTAGCTAATACCAAAAACCAATAAATTTATGTAGTTAAAAGTACTACATATCATCCTTATTAATTAAAAGTTGCATATTTGATGAATATAACCACCCTGTGGTGGTATTTAAAAGGGTATTAAACAAATAAGGTTAAAACAAAGGCATAATAAGAGAAGAGACACCCCTGACTAGAGCATTACTAAGCATTGCAATATTTTCTTTGTAAACCAGTAATAAGATTAAAATTGAAAATAAATTTATATAAGTAAAAATAGCATCATATATCATTAAATGTTCCACGATTGATGAATGTAGCCTCTCTGTGGTAAAGGGAATATATAAGATTATATCTAACACACTAGACTAGACATAATAAGCATTACAACAGTCTTTTTGTAAACCAATAATAATATTAAACACAAACATCTCTCATCACTTTTGCAGTCTAAAAACAGTCAAAAAAAAAAAAAAAAACTATTATAAACAGTATTACAAAGAAACCAAGCACATAAATATAGCTGTTATTATTTAAAACATCACATTTTCCGAAATTGCATAAATTATAATAAATTTACAAACAGAATAATAGAACATTTATTATTTATATTTGTTTTTATTGGAATTTTCTTGAAATTTTATTGTAATTTTCCATGATAATTGGGGACCATAAATGATGAGTAGTGACAGAGCCAGATTTTTCAGAAAAGTTTTTCCTTAAGGGTAATAGAACCAAATGAATTTTCTTGGAAGCCGGGCATTTGTTTTTTCAAAAATTTTTGATGATAATAGGGGACCAGTGTCAATTATGAACAGTGTCAGAGCCAGATTAGAACTGTCCTAGTACTATAAAATGGCAAAAAAAGTTATAGACAATCATAGCCATATTGTATGACACTTTTGTCAAATTTTAGCCCAAACTCACATTTTACGCATGTTGTAAAAGAGATTTTCTTGAACAAAATTAAAAGAACGACAACAAACCCAAATGAGTACAAACTTACTTTCATTAGATCTAGCAGTTTTTTTTTTTTTTTTTTTTTTTTTTTTTAATAATATTTTTACCATCATTGTAGGTAAAATTAAATCAAAAAAAAAAAAAAAAAAAAAATTGTACAATTATGTTGTGTGCCTCAGTATAACTATATTTGTTGTTTGTTGAGTACTTTTTGTCTGCTTCATTTTAGCTTGGTGTTACTGTACCTTTTAGGACACATTTAAGCATTTTGTCATTATCTTGACAAGAGATAACTTCTAAATTTTAATCATCAAAGGATAGTAAAAATGTTTACTATAGTATTTGAAAAAAGGGTTTGTATATTTTTGGGTCCCAGTACTGAAATATGTCATTGGTTGTTTATCGAAATTTCTTTGTTTTTCAGTTCATTGCACTGAACAGTTGTATGCAAGATTTTATTTTATATTTTTATATTGCAAAAATTCATCTTAGGAAGTTTCAGGAAATTTTCATACGTAATAAGAATTATTAGTTCTTAATTTATTAATGAGAATTTAAGATTAATTTAGTATGCTGTTATATCCTTACAATTTTTTTAATCTAGGAGTCAAAGAATGTGAATGGATTTCAACAAAATGGCTGAAAGAGTGGTTAAACCCTGATATAAAGTTTATTCCTCCAATAGACAACACAGATCTGATGTGCCAGCATGCAATGGTTCATCCTGCTAAACCACATACAATGAAACGTATATCGCGTGAAAGTTCTAGTAAACTTTTTGAAAAGCATGGAGGACTCCCTCGATTAAAAGAACTCTGCCCAAAGTGTATAGAATTTGAAAATAATAAACTTTTGTATGAAGAGAAGCTCAATGAAGATATGAAGTTATTTTCAAGTTTACTGAAACCATCTTACAAGTTAGAATGATTGTATTTAACACATGTCACCCCATAGATAGCATTTAAACAGCTTTTTATTTGTTTTTTAGAATGTGTAGGCCGCAGAAGTAAGGGGTGGGTGGTGGTCGTTGGGAGTAGATGATTTTAACCTTCTATTTTAAATTTCTTTATAACCAACCAGCCATAAAAATGTGCCAAAAAGCATACAGATAAAGAGTCTGATACTTAACAGAAAGTTGGTAGAAAGTCATAAATACATTCCGAAGTTAACCAAATTTTGATAGTCTCAATAATGGCATTCAGGGAATGCTCATTTAGATAATTCATCAGGTAATTTTTAACATCAAAATAGCACTTAAAAGAAATTTGTTACAGCATAAATAATTTTAAATTCAAAGAGCTGTACTAATTAAACCATGTATTTTTCATTAGGGTTCATACAGATAATGCTTATTGGGTTGGAAAGCGATCATTAAAGTGTATAAAAAACCTTGCAATGGAGAGGTTTATCAAAACGCAAAATATGTCAATGGCTCCAATATTATCAAGTACACCTGACACACCTTCTTGTATAAACAATAACAATGAAAACCACAGTGGTGATAATCTATCTAATGGCAATCAAACAACACCGAAGCGTAGAAATTATGCAAGAGTGTCAAATTTTAATCAAGATTGTCTGTGTGAGCAGCATGGTAGGTTTATATGCATATGCATTATTACCTTAAATTGTTTTAGTATCTATTGTAAACTTTTGAAAACGATAGTGTATAGCTTACCTGACCTTATAAATCACAATACACAGTACTGACAAAAGTTAATTATGTTTTAAAACTATGGATGATTATTACATAACCCTCCTGCCCTTAGAGATTTTAAAATCTAGGACTAACAAAGTTAGATAAAGAATTCCAGAAAATTACAAGTAATAACTCAAGGATTAAATAATAAGTAAATTAAATTACCAATGAGAATTAATTTACAAGTCATTATAAAAATGCTCCATCAAACCTTTCTAAAGTTTATATACAACTTCATAGTGTTCTAAAAACTGTTATAATTTTAGTATTGTGGTATATATCCCAATTTAGTTATGGTAAGATTTTATCTAGACTTTTCAAATAGCTCTCGGCCTACTAAAAGATTATGTCACATTTTTCGGTCCTTTTCTGACAGGCCGGTTTTTAATAATGGAATGAAACAAATAAATGAAAGAAAATCAATCTTTTTTTCTTTATTTGTATAAGATAGCACATATATCTATGACAAAACTGACTTTTAAATATTAGCTCACTTCAAAATGGCTGATTCTGGTTGCTTTTAAGTAAATATATTTACTGTTAACTTGTGTCTAGTAGGATATTGGCCAGAAAAAAGGATGTTGGCAAGCGATGATTAAAACAAATTTCTTACTACTGGTTAGGAATGTTTGCCAGATTAAGGCTATAAAAAACAACAAAGATAAAAAGCATAAATGCAAAATAAATAATTGTCAATAATTTAAACTTCCATCTCTCACTTTTCAGAATGTCCACATACCCAGAGTAATATCTAGGTATGTTTTGACACCTGTTTAAAGGTTTAGGAGCATAGACAATTGGCTAAAATGTTAAAATTTATATAGATATTTTTGAGTTTTATACTCAGTCAAGAAGTAACATTTTCAGGTTAACTTTCTATCTGAAGTTAGTTAATTATATCAGAGTTTGTCACAATATCAGGATAAATCAATGATATCAAATTTTTACTCGCCCAAACTTAGCATAACAAGTGGATATGACACTGATACCACCAAAAACATATTAGTTAATTAACACGATAAACCATATTATTAAAACTGCATGATTGTCAATGGTCAACAAGTTTAAACATTTTTTGTTCTCTGCCTTGAAGCAACTACATTTTTTCTGACACTATCGGATACATTTTTTGTTTGTTGTTGTAAAAGATATTAACAATAACTCTTGATGCAAACTTTCAACCCCAGTCAATATGTTCCAAACACGTGAATGTCTTGTAGCGTGCATATTGTTGAAGAATAACCTCTGCATCTGCTCTCACAAAAACACCTCCATGATTTTTTTGACACAAACTAAATTTAGTACGCTTTCTTAACTTTCTGGCAACATACCCAGCTATAGTGTAAGCCACCTCTTCACCATCACTACATAATGTAATTTCTTGAATATCTGATTCATATACACTTAATTCTGCACATATAATTTGTCTTCATTAAAGCAACTATCAGCAGCTGGTAGTTCATCCCAAAAGTTTATATTTTTTTTAGTAATGATTTAAAGGTTAAAATTCTTTCTGAATAGATGAGACTTCTCGAAGACTCACCAAAAAATTACCTCTATTCATTTGCCTATTCTGAGAAAAGCGGTTTTCTAATGGATCGCTTTGCATTCGCCGTGTTAACACATATTCGAAGTTTGTTTTGTAAGACAAAATGCTGAAGCTTCAAACCATGATGTTAACCATTTACAAAATTCTCGATAAAAATCCATTTTTCTATTACCAACCTTAACACCATTACTCAACTTGTTTGTCCACCATGTCAATGTTAATTTTAAGAATGACGATACGTCTATTCTTTCTGCCATATAACTTTGACGTGCAGCAATAGTTGTTTCGTGAAAAAAGGCTGACGTTAACTGAACGTTCTGTTTATTATTTCCAGGATGTAATTTGTAGTATTGTTAATTTATGAGCTTTTCTTAAATTTACATATAGGTGTTGATCTTTGTCATATAAACTGTGAATGTCACGTCACAAAATAAAACCTTGCAGGAGATAAAATGCTTGTCAACAACTGTAAAGTTAAATTAAAGAAACACAAATTTTTCATATTTGATAAACTGTTTCTGATATTTTTAAGGAGGTGCACCTGTCAAAGAACAAATAAGTTTTATTTTTGAGTCCTGGACATTTGATAAAAACAGATTCTGTATTTCCGTATACATGAAGCAACTCATTAAATGCATTTACCTTTGCAGAATATATGTTGAATCCCAATTTAACGAGGTCAGATATTGAATTGGATATTTCGTTTGCAAGCTATTTCTCACCAATCAGTTTCTCTGGAGAAGCCTTTATAACCAGTGGTATGCTCTTCTTTAATCCAACAACCATCGATAAAACGATGCCTTTGTACAAATCACCTGATTCATCCACACCGACATAAATTCCACCACTATATTGTGCATACTTTTTTTAGGTACATTTCATCAGCCATTAAAATACATTCAGCAGATGTTTCATCTAAAAATAAAAGAAACTTGGGGTTATCAAAAAAAATACTCATATACAATCAATATTTAGGAGATGGAGATCTGTCCTCCTTTAGGGAACTGGTTGCAAGTGAACCATATCAAAATTATGATGTGGTTCCAGAAAAGATTGAATGTGTTGGGAACATTTGGGAACTCAATTTCGCAATAAAATCAAATAACAAATAATACAAAGGAACCAAAACACCATTATCAGGAAAAGGGTAACTCACAGAGAAAATTATCAATTCCATGAAAAATTTTTATTGTATAGCCATTAGAAACAATAAAAACGGTTTGTATTTCATGGAAAAAGCAGCAGGTGCGATATTGTGGCACTGCACCTGCTAGGATGACAAATAATATCACCACAAGTTTTGCCCTTGGACCGCAAGTAGCTGGTGTAAATTTCAAAAGGACAAAAGAACTGGCAAATTAACACACAAAAGAGCATTCCAAAATGGATCAATACAATCATCAAGCCAATTTTTGAAAATTTATTCAACTCAATACTGAGCAAAGTGTTTACATGGTGAAACAAAAAATAGAAATGAATTGCTGAATAGCGTTATTTGGGTTAAATTTCCCAAAACTGTATTTTGTGTATCGCTCAGTCCTAAAACTTGGAGTTAATTCAGCAGTATCTGAATGTAATGAAGGTTGTACTGGAATAAGAAAGGTACTTGATCATTTTGGCATCAACGGCTTTTGTACATGACCAATACTTAATTTTCTTGTGACAAATTGAGAAATGCAAAGATAGCAAATAAATACACAGAAAGTGGGTTAGGGTTATTGAATGAGGAAATTTGGGGAAAAAATATGCTGACACGGCTAAAATAACTGGAATTTTTGAAAAAAATATTTGTTTTTACAAGAGAGATAGCAATTCCTATAAAAATTTTGTTAAGTTATAACTTCGTTGCTTTTTTCTATAGCATCCACATTAAGGATGCACTGATATTTTAATTCTAATCTATTGCTCCACAAAGTGTGGCCCTATTTAAACAATATAATACCGCATATACATGTGGATAAATACGCCAAACTGGTGTTAGTTAAACTAAATACAGATAATTAAACAAACAAAATACAAATTGGAGACATTATGTGATAATATGAAATGCTTTTGTTTACCAATAAATATCACAATTTTTTTTTTCAAGGAAAAAATATAACTGCCTTTATCTAATAAGGTTTTTGCTGCTGTCAGTGAATTCACACTACCTTGCTGTAGTTTTTCCAAAAGAGATAATGATGGTAAAAGTAACTTTTCAAGTAGTAATCTGTAGGCATGTGTAGATGTATATCGAAGAAGAAGAGATTATGGAATAATTTCAGGTGAATAGAGTGGACGACATTTAGGTTTGTAGTATTGTCTTTTTTGAAGTTTGTCTAATATTGTGTAACAATGTTCTTCAGAATCGTTTTTGACGTAAGTCAAAATCTAACTTGTATAATATCATAGAGTCTAGATTCATTGTACACTGGCATCCACTGGGACAATTTCTGACAGATATGTCCCAAAAACCATTAATAGTATCCCTGCCTTTAAAATCCTGTAACTGGTCTTCTTGGAAGGCTCTCAGTTTGGGTTCCTTTCTTGGTGGTGCAGATGGTGAACACAAATTTGATGGTCCTTTCAGAGTTTCGCTTGAGTGTATTGTAGGAAGAGGATTTAATTTTCATTCAAGTTTAGTTCTTTTTACCTCTTGTAATATATTTTATACACTGAATGTTTTGATGGGTGCCAGGCAGAACGATTACCAAATCTTATCCACTGCTCCAGTATTGCAGGTCTATCGAAAGGAAATGTAAATGTTGACAATTTTTTATCTTTCACACTTTCATACCCAGTTTTGCAACCAAAAGCACAACGTTTATTCACCATAATTGATATCGAACTTATAAAAAATAAGTATGGCAAGGCTAAACACAACCACTTATAAGCCCACTATATTTTAAAAACCAGCCTGTTAGAAAACGACAGAAAAATGTGACATATCAGGCCGTATTTTTTTAGTAGGCCGTAATGAGATTTTTTTGTTTTTTTTTTCAAAAAAAGCTGTTTTTAATAAATCTCTAACTGCAGAATTTAATCTATACAACTATTTTATACTATATGTAAAATGGGAGTTAAGTGCATAATAGATTTATTGATTGTTATAAGCGTTCTCTTTTTAACCATTCGTCCTTAAGAATTCACTTTAAAAATTGCCCTTTAAGAATTCGTTTTTTTTTAATTTGCTTTTTAAAAATCCGCTGTTTAAAATTCGTCCTTTTTAAGAATTTGCTTTTAAACAACCTACTTTTAATAATTCGCTTTTTAAAATACATCGTTTTTAAGAATTCGCTCTTTAAATCATCCCTTAAAAGAATTGGTTTTGAAAAAATCGTCAAGATTTGCTGTGAAAAATATATCCAAAAGTTGGCACTTTTGTACTTTCCAAACCATCCCAGTATTACATTGTGTACATAATTACATATTATTTTATTTATTTGAATAAAAGTATAGGGTCACAACAAAAAGATTAGATTTCTTATGACTATGATAGGCCTGTTTTTAAAATATTTCGCTACATGTGTTTTGGATAATACAGGGATACTTATGGTATTGTTTCCTCGTTTTATTTTCATGCAATCAACTGTTAAAAAAGTATAAAAAATGACAATATCATCCCAAATAAATCTAATTAAAATAAAGGCGCAACGTCTTTGTTTCGCAAACTAACACTAGACAACTTTATGATTCCAGTTTATTGTTTTAATGCTAATGATACGTTTTGATCAACAACTGCTCAGAAAAAGCTCATCTGAAAATATTGGGTTCGCTCACAACTTGGGTTACTTATCTAGATAATATTAGTCAATGCGGAACCTATGAGAATGAAATCAAATACATAAATCATTCTTGGTTTGTTGATTAAGGCGACACTATGTTTGAAAAAGACCCTTTTCAGTGACCTTATATTTATGGACGTTTTTATTTACAGTTTGCAAAGGCATGTGTAAGTACCCAAGAGGACATCTTTAAAACGTATTACAGAATGGTTGTTTTTAGTACGTTTTTGTTTGTACCTGTCACTCTGAATGGAATTGAATTTATTTCTCAACAGTAAATTACAATAGTACACTCCTCGTTAAAATACCAAGTATGTTTTCATAAAATATATATTTGTTATATCATATAATAGAACTATATTTATTTAGAGCGATATATTAAAAATATTTAATAGAATAAATTTAAATACTATTAGATGTTATAAACAAAACAATATCTCTGTTTATTTAAATAGAAAGTGAAACTTAAAAGTAACAAAAGGAAATTCATTTCAGTACGCAATGCATCTAACACTTGGCGATCAAAAGACTGTAGATCGTTATAATAGTTTGCCTAAAATATATATTTGAATTAATGTTCATGTGATTCAAAACAGTAGAGACTAGGTTGTTGTTTGGTGTTAACGGGATTTTACCTAAATAAACTTTACATTTCTTAACTGTGCAGTTAAGTTAATGAATGAATGTAGATCTTTTTTTTTTGCTTTTATTCATATTGAGATAATATTGTAAATATTATGCCTTGCTTAAGTAACCAATTGATATGTATTTTACTTTCATAATTTTTATGTTAACGTCATTTTTGGTGGGTAGTTTTCCGGGTACCATACCAACCAAACCAAACCTACATTACTTGAACCCGAATTAGTTTGTTTTCACCTGTTTTTTTTTTTTTTTTTTGGTTTTTTTTGCAGTCATTTACAAAATGGTGGATTTGGGGTATGAAAGCAATAGATCAAAACCACTATTTGAAACTTTATACAGACTTAATAATAATTCATGAAATTTTATAGCAAGTTTCTTAACATCATACACTAACTTTTGAATTTGCAACTTGACTTATATTTCAAGATGAAAATAATTTATTTTATTGATAAAATTTTATTACTAGGAATTCCAAACTAATACATTTTTTAAGGTAAATTGAAGGTGTTTTCGACACAAATTTGGATCAATGCTGACTGCTTGGTACAACACATTTGTGTTGGTATATCCAAGGCAGAAAGACTTTCTGGTGCATTTTTAGTATCTGTGAGCATGCATAAAGCCAAAAAAAAGCTAAATGTTGGGCCCTTTCTATTGGCAAAACTAGAAATAACAAAATAATGGAATTTTCATACCTAAAGTGCTCTTGAAAATATGTAGACACAATTTCATACAGTGAGACATGTCTCATTGGAAAATTTCATACAGTGAGACATGTCTCATTGGAAAATTTTCCATGCGTGAAGAAAATAATGCGCCTTTTATGACAAAAATAAATAAGTTATGCATTTTTGCCACTTCGACACTTTTTGGGCACTCTAAAACAAAAACTGACATATTTCAATATTTATAATGTGTATCCTTATTAAAACTTTATTATTATATATTGGAAATGTTTGCAAAGATTAAACCAAATATTTTCTGTAAATTTGACAGTAAAAAGATTCATCGCATGTGAAGAAAATGAATAACAGAAATCAAATATTTAAAGGTATTTCTTTTGATGACCTCTAGAAATTAATAAAAGTTCCAAATCCACATTTATCTCTCAAAAAAACTCAAATCATAGTGTTTATTAGTAATTATTATTGGAATTTGCTGCATATTTTTGTTAGCAACAATACATCTTTTACTACTGGTAATCAACGAACGAGGAATACATAACAGCTGTTGGTTTGTATGTCATATTGCTTGCGATCATTTTGGCATGAACCTAAATGAGAAAGAAAAAGAGGGTTAGGGTTATAGCACTATATATGTATATATTTCAACTAAATATGTAAATACTTTAGTGTAAAAATGGTATACCATAAATACACGGTAATGAAATTATTCAATCAAAATCTGTTGTTAAAAAGAGTTAAATTTATGTACCATGGGGAATGGGAATAGTTTAGCTTGTTTTATTGTTTCTATGCAGTATAATTTGTCTATGTATATAAATTGAATTCGTTTTCAACAAAGAATTCAACCTTTTATAAGGAAATTTGCCTTCAAAGAGAAATTCGGCCTTGGAGATAAAATCAACTTTGGGATAAATTCGTCCTTGTAATTGACTTAAAAAAGTTTAATGTAAATTTGCTTTTCTTTTAAAACAATAATTTCGAAGGCGAATATTTTGAAAGCAAAGAACAATTTTATACTGATTAAATTTGTCAAAAATTGTCTTTTTTAAGTACACTAATCTGGGAAGATCCCTTATCGCAGTTTAAAAAAAGCATAACTTGACACAAAGGTGGAAGATACTTCCTAAAATAGTAATTTAAGTCAAAAAAATCTAAAATTTGCAAAAATTTCACTTGCTTCCTTTTGTTGATTTATGGCAGTATGATTAATGACCCTTTTTTGTTTGAATTAAGAATTGTATAAATTATGTATCCTCATTTTGTTATTTTAGGTAAGTTGAGTTTATCAGCATCATCAAGGAAATTAGTTTCAAAAGATGTTTGGTTAAAACTTTTAACGTATTTCCCACAAGCAATTCAACTACCTTCTGATACTTCAGTGTGTTTATCTTGTACAGTAAGTTAGATGTTATTATGTAAGATTAACCTGGTTGTTTAGCTTTGCTTTCATTTGGTTCAATGTTCCAACTATCTAAATTTAAAGTTTTAGTTAAAGTTTTGAAATATGATAAGTAGCACAGTGGCTTATGCTTCAACTTACGATAAAATAATGTATCATTTGAATGTAGGATAAAATACAAAACAAAGTTTGATATCTGGAAAAAATCTTGATTTTCACCTTTTTGAGTTTAATTCTATCTTAATCATTTCATTTGTTATTTAATTCTTGTTTAGAATGAGGATAGTGCTAGTAAAAAGGCAAATGTGACAGCAAACATTATTGCATCAAAACAGAAGCATAGCTTAAACTTTCTTCTGCAAAATCCAAAAGACAGAGTGAAGACAATTTTAGATCAAGTATGAGTCTAAGTAATTGTACATTACATCAGAGGTATAAGGTATATACCTTAAACTACGATTTCAATAAAATATTTCGTTTTTTTTTTTAAAGAAACTGATTTGTGATTTTTGAATATGTATGGTTATTTAGCAGAGAGCTTAATGGCAACTGGGTTAATTAAAATTTTCTTGAGAACCATTCATTTACGTTTTTATTATTAGTTAAATAAGCATTTAGCCTACCAAGAGTTCTTCAGCATCACTGTTATATCAGTTAATTTGTTATTAATTATGTTGGTTGATTTTTCCAAAATATGTATTTCTAATGACTCACTAAATTGTTTTATTATTCAGTTTCTCAGTGGATAGTTATTAAATTATTTCCATAAATTGATTATACCATGAACAGAATTTTTATCTTTTTGGACTTGCTTCTTGTGGTTTAGCAACATGCTTATGACAAAATAATGCAAAATCTCATTTCTACCTTGGTTACGTTTTTGTGTACATAAATTGATCGCATATTCATACATCAAAAATTTTCATTAGATATTCTTATTAATTCTTTTATAGCCCAATGGAAAAATTTATGTTATTCTTTATTCATTCATTGATGATTGGAGAAAAAGCTTAAGGTAGGTCTTTATTATCTTTATTATGGTTTTTCCAAAAAAAAAAAAAAAAAAAAATTTGCCCCCATCAATTATAGTAAATTCCTACTGTCTCTGATAGACAGGAAATTTAAAAAAAAATTTTTGTTAAAAAATGCATAATCTTAAATATTCAAGAATGAATGATTTGACAACAAAAAAACATCCAATCAGCACAATAAACCTTCCATACATTCCAGTAAAGTTTTAAAGTTTAAAATGCATTCTATATCCTCGCCATAATGTCTTTATTGTCATAATGTTTAAGATGCTTTTTAACTCATTTTATACAATATGCTAAGATTAAGAAACGCATAGAAACACATCAGCACACTGTTAAAACCAACACTAACAATGAAATATCGCAAAATTGTTGGGGAAAAGATCATACCTTCGACTGGGGAAGTTTTGACAATCTCCATTTTTTCAATAATTATTTTTACAGCCATTTTCATAGTTATTTAAACAATTTTTTGGACCCATGCAGTAAAGATCCTATGATTTCAATGCCGTTTGTCCCTCTGAGCTAGATCTCAATATCCACTTATTTCTTTTTCCTAATTTTTTGTAGGCAGTTAAGAAATAATTTAAGAACTAAATTACATGACAGAGCAGGGTTTTAAAAAAATTTTTGTTAGCTCGATTTTAAATTAAAGAAGGCCAAAATTGACCAAAAACGCATACTCTTAGTTTTTCTCTGAATACGCTCATTAACTTTTTATTTTTATTTTTTGCGTGAAGTTTGAACGAATAACAAATAAATGGCCCATTCCAGATTTTCTCTATACAATTCTTATTCTCACTATAATCTGGGAAAATGAGACATTAATGATCATTTTATATTTTTCTTGAGATCCTCTTATTAGTTTTTTGTAATTTTTTTTGCATAAATTTATGGGTTATTTAAGCAGTTTTGTGAGCCCTGAAATTGTGAAAAAGATAATTAAAGTGAAAAATAAGACATAAATTAACCCGACCAGTCCGGGATTTCAATGTTGTCCTCAGATCCCATCCCCAGACATGTCTGGGATTTCACTACGACCACTTTGAATGGTCGTAGCTCAATACACCCTCGTATAAATCATACGAGACCGATTGGAAATGAAAACAGAAAAATTGAATTATATTATACTTTTTGTGTAATAGTTTTGTTATGGAGGCTGTGGCAGGTTCATCAAAGTAAAAAAAAGTAATTTCTTTTTTAAACACTTATGTGGGTGAATTACAGCTTGCTGAAGATAGTGACGATGATACTGATGAAGTTAGCGATACTATCAGAGAAATCCGTGGTGAAAGTGAGGATGAGTTTGATGATTTTCAACCTTCCTCAGAGGAAGAGGATTAAAACTCAATTGCTATGACATACAACAATACAATAGTTGCTTATCGTATGTTAGACAGAAAGCATATTACATTAATTTCTAC
>JAUZNK010005926.1:0-25817 GCA_035046665.1 Euphysa ruthae
AAGTTTGGAATTAATTTTATTTAAAACATAGTGATCCATTGTCTTTCCACTCAGGGTTTGATCTAATAAGCATCCTAGGTATTTTACTGAGGTATGTTGTTTAATGGATTTGCCTCTATAAATTATATTCAAGGGACCTGCTTTTTTAGCTTTCATTTTAAAAAAAAAGAGGATACCATTGGTTTTTTCTTCTCCAAAGTGCACACTTAGTTTGTTATCGAGAAACCACTCACTGTGTTTGGAAAGATTTCTGTTTAGAATTTTTCTATTTTTTTTACATCCTTATGTTTGAAAATCAAGCAAGAGTCATCTGCGTGAAAAAGTAATTCACAGTCTACTGCTTGTGTCATTTTGTTCACATACAGTAAAAACAAAAGTCGTCCTAAAATTGACCCTTGAAGGACACCACATTTCGCTAAAGCTTCATCAGAAAGCTCTTTGTCAACTTTCACACTAAATTTTCTATTTGAGAGATAAGACTTGAACCAGAAAACTACATTCTCCGCAAAACGCATGTATTTCAGTTTTTCAAGCAAAGTATTAAGAATTATTGTGTCAAAGGACTTTTGAAAATCTATGAGGATCACTCCAGTGTGACATCCCTTTTCAAAACCTTTTGTAATTCTGTCATGAAGAAATGACAAACATGCGTCTGTCGAAAAACTCTTTCGAAAAAATTCTCTAGTTTTACCTTTTACTTTTTCAAAAATCTTAGAATCAATTAATAATAACGATAAGGGCCTGTAGTTCTAAATCCTTAATCATGTTTTTAACTACACACTCAGTGACCCTTGAGAATTCAAATTCCTTCGAAATGAAGATGATCAAAAACAAACTTATTACGTTGTTTTAAACAAAAATTGGATTGAGAAGATGGGTTTTTTGCTTTTGTAACTCCTATATCTTTCAAACTTTTTCAAAGATTTTTATGTTTACGTATACTTTCATTAAGTTTATTTGTAAAAAAATTTCTATTTTTCTTATTAATAGTTCCAAGAACATCATTTTTAGCTCTGTTAAATAGTTCCTTGTCTGCATCAGCTTTTGTCCTTTTAAATTGCTTATACAATTTTTGTCTTATAACTATTTTTTCTGCAACTTCTTTATCAAACCACTTTTAAGAATTGTTTTTTATTTTAATTGTTTTCATGGGTGCTATATCATCAATAGTTTGTTTAAATTTTTGTGAAAAATCTACAAAGGCCAAGTTAACATTATCAAAATGATCATAATTTCGAAAATTTATTTGACTTAATCTTTCATTTAGTATGTCCGTACTCATACTTCTGGATTTTCTGAGCTTTTTAGTACCAGGTCTAAACCTAGTGATTTTAGGTCTCCTAAAATAAATGTATCTTTTCCATCCTCATAAATTTGGTGCAAAGTGTGGGTTAAAAAAATTGTTGATATCAGGTGGCCTGTAAACTATACCCACTGTAAAAGGTTTGGTGCAAGGGAGAAGAATATCAACAAATATGTTTTCAATTTGTGGGTGTAATATCATTGAAATTAAGATCAAATAGCACCTCCACCAGATCTATTTCTGTCTTACCTTAAGATTTGGTATCCACTGAGTTCAACTTCACTGTCTTCTATGGAGCTATCAAGCTTACTTTCTGTAATTCCAATAATTGATGGTTTTGAAATAATTGAAATCCCTTTTAAATAGTGAATAGTGTTAACATAAGAGGTTTAAGAAGAATTTAAAAATGTAATTTAACGTACCAATTGTTTTGAAGGATTTTTTTGTAGAAACTTTTTTTAAATCATTTGAATGAGAGAAGTTGCAGAGGCATTATTTTCATTATTTAACAAACCATATTGACTATTTAACAGACCTAAATTAAAAATGGAATATCCTATATCTAAAAATATAAATACTAGGGTAATAAAATAAAACGTACCTAAAAAAACAAATTTAAAAACAATAGCATATTTAAAGTAAATTTTATAAATACAAGGAAATGAGTATTGAGAATAGAAACAGGAATACCAAAAACACAAAAAACAAAGTCATAAATAGTGAAATTTTGTTGAAATGATTTTTTTTGTCTTACTTAACTTTTTTTTTTTTTTTTTTGAGCTTCGTAAATAAAGTAATTTAGATGTGTTTTTAACAGACACATGTGTATAGTGCAAAAACGTCAAAGAGTAAACAAGTCTAGTATCAATGTCCCTAAATACACATTAAAAAGGAGATGGTAAAATCAGCTGTTTACAAAAATAAGCTAAGGATAGCACAATCAAAAAAAAGATTCCAAAATTTTAAATATTGGAATTATTAAAACAAGGTTCTGTGTTTCCAAATGGTCTCTTTCTTTAGTAGCTAGATTATAATAAAGGTAATTTGATTTATGTCTTGATTAGTTTAAAATGGCATTATTTTGAAATACGTAGATTTTTTGTATTTCTCATGGACAAACTTAACACATTCTTGTTGATTAGATTGATCATATACTTATACATATTCATATCCTTACCTGCAATGATAATTGCAGGTAAGTATATGAGTGCAAACATAAATAAATTTCTGAGAGTAAAACATTTCACGTTAGTTAGATAAAAATAAAAAATAACCTAAATAGTATCAATATCAATTTCAATAAATAATCAAGTAAAAACAAGAATATATAAAACTTTGAAAAAATTGAAAATATAATTAATATAAAAATTAGAGTTCTGTAAAGCATATAAAAGTTTAAACGATGGTATAAAATAATTTGTTGAAGAAATGAAAAATCTCAAAAAAGGATCTCAACCAGCAACACTTGTAAAAGTCCTGTCAATGCACAAAACATGCGTCCAACTGGCTCAATTCCACCTCCCACTTATGCAAGAATGCCCGCTATCACCCAGAAAATATCCACAAAAAATTTATAAAGATAATTAGGGATAACAATGGCCAAACTCACAGTGGAGGAAACTGACAAAGAACTAATTGTAGCCACAGGAATAGGCTTCCATATGGCGTTGCCTTCACCCTCCTCACTGCTACCCACAGGTACAAACAAGTCATCCAGATCACTACGTTTAGGACAGCTCACAACATTAGGTAACTGGTCAAACTTCCTCGCATGAGAATGACATGACTTGGAAAAAGTAGGCCTCGCCATATCAGAGACATGACATGAGTATCCAGCAGGAAGTTTAAAACCACAATAAAACATTTTGTTTTTGACAACAACCCGTTTTCTCCCTCGCAACACACAAAGATGTTTGGCGTTACTTGAAGAAGAATTCCTACCTTTTCGAACAACTGCGTTGGACAGAGGACTCGATTACGCTCAACCTCAAAAGCAAGCAATGTATAAGAAGGTGTCAAGTTCGAAAACGTTCTTCTCCGAAAATTTGTTACCACAAGTGGTATGAATTGCGAGACTTTATAGGAAAACAAAACGCGAATGCCTTTAAATATAACAATTTATTCGTCTATAGCTAAAAATGTTCTTACCAGGAAAACGTTTACAGAATTTTTCCTTTAATGTTTGATTATTGGCTGAAATTTTTGGTACCTGTTGTATTCTTAATTGTTTCTGTGCAGTATCAGATTATTTTCACTAAGTAAGTAAATACGGAAAATTTGTCCTAAGCGGTTTGTTTACATGAAATGTCTTTGCAAATAGATCTATCTTTAATTGATATTTCCAATATATGCAACTGTTAGGTACTTTGACAATTCCCACATAAAGGATAATACCATATAAATGGTAATACCATATAAGGTATAATACCATATGCTACGCTGATGAACTTAATTGTAACAGGTTCCATATTTTTAGCGCCACCTTTTTCTCGATAGAATTAGTATGAGAATACTAATACAGGGAACTTTATACAGAGAATTTTGAGAGGAAATCAATTAATACAAACCAGTAGAAAAAATTTATTAAAGACCCATTTGAAGTCTCAGTTAACTTTTTTAAATTCTAATTCGGATACCCCACGACCACCTATTTTGTGTTCTTTGCCAATTTCCTCAATCAGTTTCTTCATCGCTATAATCGGCTTTTATGCTTGAAAACCTGCATCATGTTGAATAGTGAAAATAAAATTTAACAGGGTTCTTATCTTCAGCAATTTTCAGCATCACTTCTAAATAAAACTTTACCTTCACTTAAATCTAACGAAGAGGAGTTTCCAATCTGAAGGCTCACTGCCAATTCTTACTTATGTTAAAGACCTTTTTTGAATTTTAACCTAATGCTATAGCATGATAGAAAAAGGTGCAAAGTTAACATTTATTAAATCCTAGAAGACTAAGAAGTTTACATTCAGTACTTATGAAAATAAAACGAAGCATCATTTTTCACGATTTCGGCATGCTTGGTGTTTTAAAAGATTATGCCAGACACAGGCTACATTTTATCTTCAAAAACAAGAATTTTTAAATTTTTGTTAAACTTTCGGTTTTACTGTATTTTTTGACAAAAAATAAAACCTTTCTCAGTTTAAAAACTCCAGTGTGTTTGCAAACCGCTAAGTACTTCTTAACTAAGTTTTAAGTTTCAGTTTAATATTACATGTTGTATATAGTTTTTATTTTTTTTATTTTCTGGTTTGTCAAAAATCAATATTCGGGATTTTCATCGTTGGTACCAAGAGTATTTAAAGTTAAAATATCTTTCCAAAGAATCATTTCACCTACAGAAACAAAAATTTTGATCAAACACACTTTAGTGATTAGTTCGCATGTAAATTGTTGGTCAGTTAATGGTTTTTTTTACTAAACCATTCCATTGTCTTGGTGGTTTGTGGAACGTTAACGAAATTTTTCAATAACAATAGAAAATATGTAATATTGTGATTATGGCGATATTCGATAGTATTTGCAATATATTTTAATTTGTCAATTCAGTGATTTTAAGATGAAGATAAGGATTAAAAAACATGTCATGAACAAAATATTTAGCCTGGTTGCGTTTTTGGAGGCACCTTTTTCCCGTCTTCAGGCAAGTACAGATAAATTTCTATATTTAGATTTTTTAGGATTGAAAGTACTTTCGTAGGGATTAGCAGTTGTTATTTATTGCAAAAAGTAGTGGACAGACAACGAATAATTCTATTTTTTTTCTTTTAACAAATCGGTAATACTTCAATAGAGAAGTCGCTTATGATTTTTCAGACTTTAATAGACAGCCGTTTGACTATAGTAGGATCGAAAATATTACCGTAAAGATACTTCAGTACTTCCCAGTAATTTTTTAAATGGCAATTGATCATTTTATGCAGATTTTAATGGAAATTGATTAACTCACACGTGGTATAAATTTTAGAAGAAGGTTTCTTTGAGGATAAGAGGGTATTAGACTTCGGAAAGATTGTACAAAATATGATTGACACGATTAGCTTCATTAAATGAGTGAATAGATTCTTTGATTTTTCGTGAATTTAGACGTCATTCATTGTCTATTGTGTAATATGCGGTTACATTTCCAACATTTTTTTACAGTGAGTTGATTTTCTTTGGTTGGATTAATTAACGGTTTTCCGTTTATATCAACCAATATATATACGTAAGAACATTCTTTATAAGAAAAACACAATATAATATGTTGTTGTTTTTTTTTTTTTATGAACAAGAGGTTCTTTTTTATGCAAGAGAAGTTTAAGAAAGTGATAATATTGGTAGAAGGAAGTTCGGGTGTTATGTTGAAGCAATTGATGTCATAAAGTTTTGATTGTTGGGATGTAGGAGAGGTTTATAGACCAGAAAGGATTGATGTTGTTTTCAACTTTGATAAATTTTGTGGCACAAGTTTTTTTTTGGGAGTAATAAAATCTTTAAATCAATTTTGAGCAGTTAGCTTGGTAACAAGATGTTTGTTTAATAAAAAATTATTTCAAATGGATGGAACTGAAATTTAGAAACTGGTACTTATTTTCGTGTAGTTACATATGTTTCGAGGAAACTGTTTGAGTTATTAGATTCATTTTCAATAGTAAATTTAATTTTTTGGTAAAGGTTGTATAATAAATTTTAAAATGGTTACTGGCAAGTTCGTTTAATGAAATTAAACCAAATTTTTGCAAACAGGAATTTAACGATGCCAAAAAGTTCTTCAGAAAATATTGACGTTTTGAATCAGAAAAGTTTCGTTTTCCATGGTAACAAAAGTGTATTTATTTTTATATGAAATAACAAAACTACAATGGACAAATACATAAATAAAATTTAAAAAAATTAAAAAATAAACAGCTAAAAGCATATTTTGGTGTTGGACTAAACTAACTATCAGTAAAAAGATATAAATGAAAAAAATATAATAAGCAGACAAGGAAACAAATTCCGATAAAGACGGTATATAAAATCTATCCGACACTCAAAGAAAAGAGATAGTCGCTTTAAGAACATAAATTCTTACCCAGGTTAAATATTTCATTGTCACAAAGTAACATATGAACTATTTTAGCATCAGAGAGATTTAACATACTTCCAATTCTGTTATGAGTATACAAGGGGCGTAATACAAGGGGCGTAATAGGAAGTGATCAATGGTTTCGGATTCTAAAATTTCACAATTACAGAAAGGAACAGGAGTATCGGGAAAGTTATGACGACAGACTCTTTTAAATGACTATACCCAACTCGTAAACGAGTAAGAAGCGTTAAGCCACGAGAATCCATTACATTTAAAACGGCACATAACTTGATTGATTTATTACTGAGTCAAGTGTGTTACATACTTTTGTGGAATAAGGGAAAAAAAAGCTAACAAAATAGTTATTAGGATAAGAAAAAACATTAAACAAACTACCAAGACTAACATTGCGCGACTGAACAAGCGCAGGTAAAAAATTTATTAAATAGTGGGGCGCATTGCCCTTGCTATATAATAAAATGAGACTAATCTACGATACCAACGTCTATCAAGCAAGCTCTCTAAGCAATGCTCCTGGTAAATTTTGTCCCTCGATGTTCCCCTGCAAATGAATTGTATAAGGTGAGCAGAGATTTTCTTGGCAATGTTCACGACTGTTGTTTGATAAGACCTATTCCTTTATTAGCTTTAGAAATCATATCATTTCGATGGTGATTAAAATTTAGTATTCCAATCAAGAAGTAATCCTAGATGTCTTTGATAAGGCAAAATGTAACAGAAGAATCATTGAAATAGAGAAGGGGTTGAAAAACTGGAACTCTTTTAAAAAAAAAAACAAAAACAACTTCTGCGACTTGTTTATTAGGATTAAAAGACATTTTCCACTGATATGCGCAGTTTTTAATAACAGCGCTTTTAAGTTCACTGGAAGTTTTTTTCTACGCAATTAAATAAAGAAAATTTATAAAACAGCCGTTTTATCATTCCACGAGAAATTTAGACCGTTTTATCATTTCTTTGATTCCTATTTTCAATTAATTCTCCAAAATATTATAAATTTCTCTATTAAAACGATAATATATTAATTGAACAGAGAGAAATTGATGCCAAACCTTATCAAACGCTTTTGTCATATCTAGAAATAAGCTTTAATACGCCATCAAAGGCTTGATAATCTCATGTGTAATGGCAGTAAGTTGATTTGCACAGGAATCCCTAGGTCTAAAGCCTGATTTTTTATTAACTTACAATACTTACAATAAAGCGGTTAAAAAGATTATTTTAAATAACCCTTTCAAACGCTTTGCCCAATATTGGTGCCAATATCTCTTCTTTTTTCAATTATCAGGAAAAATTCCTTTCTTAAAGGCATTTTTAAAGATGATTGACAGATAAATTGTAATAGAATTGCCACATAGTTAGATCTTTTTTATTGATATACCATCAAATCCATGAGCTTTGTTTCGATTAAGATCTCTAACGATCTTAGATAAATCATCATGTTTAAATTCTAATTTAGATAAACGTCTTTCGGCAATAAAATTAAAGTCTGGTAGCGAACAATTATTTAAGAAGATAAAATAATGATTGGAGAAAAAAATCGTTGAATAAATTAGCTTTCCTTTGAAAATCGGTTGAAAACCGATTTATAAACTTACAGTCTTGGGAAGAAGATATAATTAGAGTTAGTTCACGAGCTATTCTAGTCAAACCCTACATAAAATATCTTTTTTTTCTATGCATGCCATAATTTACCCATTAAACTTACTTATCTGTGTGTAAATTGAAAAATAATTCTTTTCAAAGAAAGTTTTTTTTTTGGAAAAAGCCTTTACAATAAGATATTGAATACCTATTTTGAAGTGCAACATCATTTTGTAGCGAAGATGCTCATTTCTATTTTAAGAATCTTGCTTGTGAAGAAAAGCTATCGTGCAAAGTCTGGTCTTTGGAGAATAAAAAATAATGCCTTTAAAGGCTGGTTTCAACGAAGATAAAATAGATATGTCCTGGGGTGGTAATATATAATAACGGCTGTGTTGCAAATAACAGCATAGCCGTTTGAAAAAGGAGGCGTTAGAGAGGTAGCATGAGAGATATGGAACAGAAATTTTAAAAAGATAGTCTATCTCGTAGAATATCAGATTTTAAACACAATAAAAAGGCTGAGAAATTTGGTATGACTAGAAGTAACACAAAAAAAAACTATTATTTACTAAGAGACAAACTATAAGTGAACTAGAGAGAATAATAAGAAGAAATATTAATCCAAAAAAACAGCATACTAAATAATTTCCATATAGCTTTTCTTAATATTAGATTAATAGCATGTCTACATGTCTATTCAACATTGTAACATACAATCTTAGTTATTATTAAGATTTTAAAATTGATTAGATAATAAACTTAATATTGATTTTGATAAACCATTAGATTATGCAGAATGCTGAAGAAGCATTTTTTTGATTCAAAATGTCGTCGGAAGCAGCAAGGAATTATTTGTAATATATCTGTGTAAATCAGAACTGAGAAATTTTTGAATCCTTTTTAGAAGTTGATGACCAGCCACTTAAGGGAAAAGAACTATGTTAAATAGTCTGCCACAAAAGTTTTGCTCAATGATATACACTGTCCCAAGGAAACAAAGGGGTGTAATCTCATTAAAATTAAGGCAATTGAAAATCTCTAAGAAATTTTTAACTCATGTTTTACATTTTTTAAACTCCTCTAAGTTGAAAGGAAGCGTGTAGAATGTGTTGAAAAAACAAAAATGACCAAAACTTTCAGGGGGTTGGGCTATTAACCACGCAGAAAATTGTACCAAAGTTGCATTTCATTTACCCCATACAGCATACACCATGAAACATGCCTTTTAGTCTGTAGTTACCAAATAAATGAAAACTGGCCAAAAATTTTGGAGTAAACTTCGATCAGCTGCCCCTAAATACATCAGTGATGTCATATTTTTCACCATGATAGTTTTTTATTATCATTAAGTTACATTGGTTACAAAATTACCCAAAATTTTCGGGTTTCTTGTTGGTCAGACTCTAGCAAAGGGGTAAAAGTGCAGGTTGTTTTACCCATGTGGCACAAACTTCAATTTTTACGGGAACACGCCTTATGGTCCGTAGTTGAAAGAAAAACAAAAACTGACTAGAAACTTTTGTGGTAAACTTTTATCAGCTACCCGAAAAAGGTGCTAAAAATGCTCAGGTTGGCCTCCCTTTATAAATCTACAATTATCATCAGAAACAATGAAACTATTACGCATCACATTTATGAAAAAATTAAGTACTTGAATTATTTGAAAATTTATGCAGTAAGGTTTTGGTGTTGGACATCATTTACACTTTCTGAGTTAGAGAATTGAATATTCACATTCTTGGGATGATTATTTAGGCATTGACTTATCAAGGTCTAATAGAAAGATATAAATATGAGTAAAATTTATAGTAAATTAGAAAAGAAATATAAGAAAACAGTTTAATTAGAATCTCCATGCAATCTGTTAATATCTGCCAAGTCAAATGTAGCAACTACCGAGCACATGTTTTCACGACGAGTTGGCAAGCAGCTGAAAGCATTGAGTTAAATGCTTTGAACTGCCTAAAAGTGAAAGAAAATAATGCTTAACTCAAAGTTATGCTTCAAAAAAACAAAACAACATCAAAATTTTGAAGGTTACTGATAACTTGTTCAAAGAAAATATTTTGAATGTGCACATTTTTATTTAATTTGTAAACAATGTTTTGTTTCCCATTGTAACAGCATTGATGTTATCTGACTAATTATCTAAAAGGTACAAGATTAAAGACTCTTTAAATGATCTATTGTTTAATGCTGCCATCCAGTTACCTGGTCTTTGCCGGTTAGGACCTTTGATTTTGTTACAACAACGCCTTTTTTGACATATTATCCATCCAATTATTAGAAACAAAATGAATTACTGTTACCATAACCCTAGCAAGCAGATAATGAGCTACACCGCCGACTGTTGCAGACAAGTTAAAATGCATGTGAAGAAAAAAAAATTGCACAAATTTTTGAGACATCGACTTTTGCAAGTGGCAGCATTATTATCTATGACTCCAAATATTTCATAAAGGCTGGTTTAGGAGATTTCATCAAGTTAGCACAGTGAAAAAGGTACTGGTGTTAGAGGATAAATAAAAACCTTTAAAAATAAGAACCACATTCAACCTTTTTAAGACATTTAGCAAACTGTCAAACAAATCCTTGAAAACTTTGTCTTTGCAGAAATAGAATCAGTTATGTTTCCTATGCCCACCCACTGGCTTGCGGCATCAGTATTATTAGCCAGTTTCAAAATCAAATCAACGAGAATTCTTGAAAATCATTTGATTGTATATTTTATTTCAAAGCATCCTTGTTAAAAATCACTGTAAACATACGGGTCAGTTTCTTGAAGATTAAACTAGTTTTCATGCTATTTTACACATCATCTAGCATAATTATGGTGGTTGAGAGCAAAGAAATAGTTCAGTACTGATAGAAAAATTGCTGCATACATAGATAGCAATGTTGCCAGTCCGTATACTTCTTGTAAAATTTGATGCATATAAATCATTTTGACATATGTAAGCCAAAACTGCGCAGTCTTTCCATATTTAAAAATTTCTGTTTCTAGTGCAAAAGCAAGATGTTTCGATATAATTTCCTCTATTTCCTTTAATAGTCATTGTATTAAGGTTGTCTGGCCGAGCGGATAAGTCATTGGTCTCCAGATCCTAAAGCTGTGGGTTCAATCAAACCCACCTCGGTACCAATGATCTTATTTACTCTACGTTTAAATGGGAGCTCAAAATACACCAGAACCAAACCAGTGGGCCCTTCTGTAATAAATTAGCTTGGAAACTGTTTGTTGGCCACTCATTAAAATTACAAACACGTCGGAAATACGCGTTTCTTTGTGCGATTGGAAATGTTTAAACAATATCATTCCTGTGTTCCTGTTCGTCAAGAAATCTTTCAAAATGCAAGGACCTAATAAAAAGTGGAAGCAGTTCATAGTCTCTTACATCTCTTGTAATTTGATCTTTTGAAGAATGAGTTTACTTCACACTCATTGAGAATAGTTGGACCGCTGTATTCCAAAATCAATTCACTCATCAGCTCCACATGAAATGATCCAAGTGATATGAACGAGCTATCAATTTGAGTTTTTTTTTCGTGCTGAATTTGCAAAGCAACTTTTGGAATGGCAAGATCATAAGTAACAGCAATGGTGGATCAATTGCATTCTGCGGCAATCGAATTGGATCATTTCATAGTTTTCGTCAGAACAAAATTTGAAGTTGGAGATTGGTTGATTTGGTGTAAGAACCACAAATTTTGTGCTTCGTTCTCTTAAGGCCAGTCCAAGTTCCAGAGTGGATTGCTCTTTCTAGAATTTGTGTGAACAACATTCAAAGAACGTCAAACTTCATTGATTTTACTAACTATGATTTTACATGTTTATTTGTTATTCTTTTTGAGACATCTAATGCCAAAAATGTTGAGAAAGTTACCTAGAGTTTTTTTTCGATATGCTTGAATGTCTAAAGTAGAGATTCAAAAGCTTTTTTTCTTTTTTTGCCATATCATTTTTCCTTTTAGAAAAATCACGTGATGTATCTGGTAGAGATATCAAACTGGTTGAACTGTCAAATTTTACTGCCAATTGAACATCAACATTTTCGGAATCCACACCTAGCTTTTTGTACATTTGGAATTAATTGATACGCAATACCGATAGTGTCATGAAGTGTATCCTTTCCACTCTGTGTTTCAACATATTGGTAGTAATCATCCCAGACACTCGACATAGTAAACGACGTTAGGTCTATTTTCGGCTTGTTCTAAAAATTATCAATTCACTCTACGTTTCTTAAAACTTATCACAAATTAAGAATTGAAAAATCGTTGGAAAACTTATAATCAAGTCTTTCTATTAATAAGAGCAATCGTGCACCGGAAAAAAAAACAGTGGAGGTTTATTGCAGTATGTAAAACAGTATTTTTGCTGTTTTGATACTCTTGGATTGGTAATCTTTAACTGAAACTAACTAAACTTTGACATCAAATGGCTATTAAAACTACTAACTGATCAAGCACGTTAAATAAGCCTAATACAAATAAATTTGCTAAAACTCGTTTATTAACTGTTTTTCAGCATTTTTTTTTTTTCACTTTATACCTACATATTTATATAATTTAGTTATAGTTCTCGATGAAACGATCTTGAATACTAATGATTTTATTGTTGATGCGCGTTAAATAAATGCATTACTTTTAAAATGAACACAAATTTATACTTGCAAGACATATATTAAAATCTATATGTAAAATGGTAGCTGGAAAAAGGCCCCCGGAGTTAAGACTCCCAGAAAAAAGCTGCCTAGAAAAACGCCATCCGGATGTATGCCCCCTAGGAAATTTGCTCCCTGGAAAAGAGCACCCCTCAGGAAAAAAAGCCCCTAGGAAAAATACCCTCTAGCAAAAATAAAAAATAAATTCTTTTTTCGACACGACTTCTGCCGTGAGAAAAAGGTAGAAACGCAAAAGAAATACCGATTGCGAGAGATTGTTTAGTAACCTCATGATAGTTCTTCAAACATTTCTTACTAGCTTTCTTCTTTATTTAAGATAAAATATTACATGCTCGAATAGAATTTTGCAAAATCGACTGTTTCCGTTAAGGTAATATGAATTTTTTTAGCTATATTTAACATTTAACATTCAATAGGTTGGAACATTTAAAAAGAACATTCCGACACTAAAGAAAAGAGAATGACCAGCCTGTAAATCCGGTAGACATTCCTATATTACCAGAAAAATTTCGACAAACCGCAAATCAGCAAAGCTTCTTTCTCTAAGTGGTATGTCGACCAAACGTTGGTTTATGCTGCAAAGGATTAAAAAGGTTGCGTAATTTAAAGCGTGACAAGAAATTTTCTTTCAGTTTTATAGCATTCACGCAGGAGCCGATGGTCGTCTTATACCGTGTGTGTTCGCTTTACTTGCCAACAAAACTAGCCCTACTCATTTCAGACTATTAAATAAAGATATCAACAATAGTCATAGTACTTAGTTATTTACGTATCATCAGTTCGTGACCAACTCATATTTCATCCTCTTCTTTGCGTGCAAATCCACCACCTACCCTAACAAACCCATTCATAATGAGTCCAACAACCTACATTTCATCTCCTCTTCAAGTAATTTTACCACACAATTGCCACCAAATCCTTAATCACTAATGAATATACATCAAAAAGAAAACATTAACAGTCGTAATTTAGGTTAATAAACAAAAACAATGCATTTTCAATTTTACATGTCAATATTAGATGTATATATAAAACATTCAGTGACTTTAAATTCATGTTAAATTTAATTTTTTCCTTTGACGTTATTTGTTTGACAGGGACATGGTAAAATATCGATGCACCAAGCAGTAACAGTTCTTAGTTTGCTTTACCAGATTTCAAATTAGTCAAGCTCTGCTTTGAGCATTTAAAATATCGCTCATATATCAACGAACACAAAGTCTCCTTTTTACAAGTTAGTCAAAGGGGCTAAAATAAACTATTATCCTAAACAACTTGTGAAGTATAAGTCAAAAACTTGGTCAATACTAAACGAAGTGGTTGGCAGAAAGAAAACTGGCAATGGAGATATACCTAAAATATTAAATTCAAATAACAATATTATAAATAATTTTGAACAGATATGTAGAGAGTTTAATAAATACTTTGTCAATTTTGGTCCAAACTTAGCGTCCAATATTAGTCCGATGGAGAAAGATAGTTTTACTCAACATCTCGATCCCACCATAGCTGGAGAAATTGAAAATGACAATCTTACCTAAGCAGAAATCAACAATGCCATTTTTACTGTTAAACGAGATAAATGAAATAGCTTTGATGGAGTAACTAGGCCATTGGAATTTTAAAAATACATATACACATGATTATTCTACAAAATACCAGAATTGCAAAATAAATATGCAATTTTGGGGAAAAACATGCTAAAATCTCATCCATCAACTGACCTGCAAAATAAAAACGAAAAGTGGCCACTTAAATTAAAAAAAAAATCCAAGAACAATTCAACAACAAAACAATTACAAAAACAACATTAACGAACGCTAGCATCAAAATAGAAATGTGCGATACTTGGAACAAAATCAAAAAAGTAAAAGCATGAAAAGAAAACTCGAAAGTTGAGTTATTGTCAGAAGTCGTTCTTTTATGAATACATACTTTGTGTTCATATATTTTATCAAAAATCTGAAAACTAATAAAGCGCTATAGTATAGTATACTATAACTATTTTCTAAGTATAGCCTTTTCATAAAGGTCAGATAGAAAGCAATTTTTGTTTGAACGAAGTATTAAAAAGAAAAGTGAAAGTCGTTTGAAATCAAAATACAAAACAGCAATTGATATCATGAAGTCAAGTTTCAACATTACTTTTCACTTCACCCTTTTATAAAAATACCTTTAAACAAATTAACAAAAATATAGAAGTAACAAAAAGAACAAAGTTCAATAATAAGAAAATGTTCTTCCCTTATCCTGTTTCTAAAATCTACAAACTGAATATTATGGAAAAGGTCCAATATTCATCAATGATATGCGATAAGATTTTCTTTATATATATGCTTCCTACAAACAAATATTTAAGTAAACCACGGGTAGCAAAGGTGGTATTGAAATTGTTCAAAGAAAAACACAAATTTTACAAAAAATTGGTAAGAAAAAGTAAGAAATTTTATGGTGGATCGAATTGCCATTAGAAGACGAAACAGTATTCCACACTGCTACTAAAAGTTACATCAATTTTTTCTTCTTTTTCTCAAAAGTCCCTAACACTGATGAAAGCTATTCTTTCCTCTTATATCCGACGGTAACTTTGCTGTTCGCCGTAACTAGTGTATCATGATTTAAAACCTTCTGTCGAAGTAGCTCACTCATTTCTTCATTTCCTTTTATAAAATTTTCTGTCATTTCCAAACAATTATTTAACAACCAAATGTATCTCTCCAGTTGTGATATTTTCTCAATCATCTCAATCTTCTCCTCGTCCTCTTTTTCAGCAGATTTCATTTCTAAGTGAATTTGTTCCTGTTTCTTCATTTCAGCTAAATGATTGTCATATTGAGAGCGTGCATTTTCACATTTCCTGACTAATTCTGGGAAAATATTGAAGTTTTCGAGACCACCATTTCGCATGAAGAAATTCTTCACAATTCGAACAGATTTTAGAATACTCTCATCAGCAGCATTACCATGCAAGTCCAATTGGTGTTTGATTATCGGAAAACCTCTCTCGGGATCAGCATTACTGTGTGATAGAGTTAATAAACAATTAACCATAGTGCAAAATTTTGAATAATTATGTTTCCCTTCATTGTCACACATATTGCTCACATTTTGCCGGTATTGCTCAATGCCAACAAAATTTGAGGGTTCCTCTTTATCTGGAAGTTCAACATCCACTAGACCATAAGTATACTTCCAATAAGATCGTCTCTCTGTTCTTTCTGTCTTCTCTTCAGGTTTTACTTTAATGAATGATGTAGGAATCATATCTACCAAATTATCTGCAGTGTCTTCTTCCTTAAGTTTGAATTCATTCCTCAAAGCATCGAGACCCAAAGCATTAGAAATATTATAACAGAGCCTTTTAATGGGTTTAACTGTTATCTTCCAATCGCTGAGTCACTTTTGGTGACAAAGGATCTGAGTATCATAAACCACCTTCTGCGAAATGGGTAAATTCTTGATCAGGCTTAGGGAAAAATCAACCAGGGCATTTTTCACTTTGTTTTTTACCTTCTTCATCTCCAAATCATCTAAATTCTGTAGCATCTTTTCACTACGAGATCCAAAGTCACACTAAAATTTGCGGTGCGTGATATCTTGAACTTCAATATCAATATCATCCAATGTCATTTAGAGACTTTAGGACATAACCGTTCATTTAGAGACTTTAGGACATAATCGTTCTTTTTAGTTTTCTTCATGAACACTTCCGATTTCAAAAATTTACCGAAAAGATTCTACAGCAACTGTATGCATTTCACATGCAGCAAATGGTTCTATGGCTCATTCGTCTCCAGTTTGTGCACACTTTGTTTTGTCGTGGAAAAATAAGTGACATAACCACCATATTGTTTCTTCACTTTATTTGTTGCAGTCTCATCAAGTGAATTGATCTGTTACATAATTCAACCTTTATCAATTCTGGATATGTGGGGTAATTCCATATTTTATGACATACTTCACTTTCGTTTTACTCTCTGAATAATTCTTTGCAACTCTCGAGTCGGGAAACATGCGTTGGTATGGATGGTTGTCAGCATCACATGACCGGAACGAATGATTATTCTTCACAATGATCAGCGCCCTTAGTATCTCGGCATTCCATTTTTGCTGCTCAGATGTGAAGTTCGTCTTACCTTTCTTGCTACTTGACATAAAAGAAGCTTGCGATGGAGTCATAACCTTCGTTTTACTGACATGACTGGGAGTTATTTCATGCTGTTTAATAGATCCAACTCCGCTAAGATCAGCAAGCAATTTGTCGCAAGGAACGCACTTTGCACAGTATATGTCATCTTTACCAGGTACCAGCCAAGGACGATCCTTCTTCGACGATATTTGGAACTTGCTTTTTCCCATTATTTTTATAAATCTACCTGAAATAACAGCGATTTTAGCACCAATGTTTAAAGCATGGTTTAAACAAGAATGCTGTAGTGAAATTATACCTTAAATAGAATTGTGGGAGGGTAATTATTAGCATCTAAGTGATACTGGTATTACCTGCTGCAAAAAACATCGATTTATATTAATACAAAATTTAGAATGACAGCATTTGGGGAAAAACATGATTTTTATCCAATAAAATGGGCAAATACATGAAAACATGCCAAATCCTAAATAAACATGAAATACATGCCGAGTGGCCAGCCTGTATATATTTCAACAATATAGTTTCTCACCATCTACTTAAAATTGGTAGAGTAAATCCAATATTTAAAAAAGATGATCATACTTTTGCATCAAACTATCAACCTGTATCTTTACTTCCAGTTTTTCAGAAGAATTTGAGAATGTTGTTTATAATAGAATATTTAACCATTTTGCATATAATCAATTATTTCATAAGTTTGGATTTCAAACAGGTTATTGTATTAAACATGGTATTTTAGAGTTAACTGAAGAAATTTATAATTCTTTTGAAAAAAATCAGTTTGTACTTGAGGTCTTTATCGATCTTTCAAAAGCATTTGATACAGTTAATCACAAAGTTTTTTTATCGAAATTTAAACATTATCGGGTAAAAGGTAAAAATTTCAAATGGGTTAATAATTACTTAAAAAATAAGAAGCAATTTGTTAAGTGCAAGAGCTCGAGTATTTTAGATATTGTATGTGGATTTCCACAAAGTTCTATTTTAGGACGGTTATTGTTATTAATTTACGTTAATGATATGTACAGAGCCTCAAACCTTATATCTACAATTATGTTTGCTGATGATTCTAATTTTTTTTTTTTGAATAACATTAAAAACATTAAAAACTTGTTCACAAACATGGATTAAAACATTTCTAACTTTGGTTTAAAAAAAATAAACTAAATTTGTATTATTTCACAAACGGGCATCCTCAGAAAATTGACCTATATAACTTCCATTTTTATCTATTGATGGCGTAGAAATAAGAAAGACAAATCCATTAAAGTTTCTAGGAGTGTTGATTGACCAAAACCTAAGTTGGAATAGTCATATCAAAATGTTGGAAACTCTCGGGTAATAGGAATTTTATAAAAGTGTAGGTCTTTTAAATTTTACTTCACGAAAAGTATTATACTTTAGTTTTATTCGTAGTTATTTATTTTATGCAAATATTGCGTGGGGGAGTGCATATCAAACAAACCTACTAAATTTATTCAAACTTCAGAAAAAGGCATGTCGAGTTTTAAACTTTAAAGGGAAAAGTGAAAGTTCTAAAAAACTTATGCCCGTAAAATAATATGTACACAGTTTTAATGTTTATGCGACGCTTTAAATGTGGAACATTACCTAAAGTCTTTGATACTTTATTTGAAAAATCTTCTCGCCAAAATCTAAACTTAAGATCTAATAAAGATTCTAATAATTCTAAACTTCACTTATAAAATCCAAGTAGAAGTTTTCTATGGGTTACAGAGATCCTAATCTGTGGAACCACTTTCCGGATAAAAGTTTGAGACATCTTAGTTATAGTTTTCCGTTTTGTCCTCCCTAACATACCTCGCCTTTGACTTCATGTCAAGATTTTTCTATGGTATTTTTGTTCTTAACATTAATGTTACAATGTCGTTAGTTTGTAAATACTTACTATGTATGTACATTCTTATTTTGATAAAAAAAAAAAAAAAAAAAAAAAAAAAAAAAAGAAAAAAAAAAAAAAAAAAAAAAAAAAAATCACGTTGATTTAGGCTTTTCTGAAAAAAAAAAAATTACTTGTTTTTATAAGGAAGTTTGTAACGAGATATGTCCACTGGATGACACACAGAATCACGTGATTCAAGAGAAACCTCACACACCTAAAATTAAGAAACAATTTAATAAATTGACATCTTTTAGAATCAAATTTCAAGTGCGAGAGTTTGTCAAAATATTATAACATTACCCAATTAGGAAATAACTTAAATGTATAACTTCAGCCTGGGATGCACACATTAGTTTTCAAAAAAAAAAAAAATAATAATAAAATCTTTTTTTTTAAATTTTATCAGACGTTAGAATTTATAAATATACGATAAAACCTAAAATATAACATTGCATTTTTCCTTCTAAAATTTAGATAAAATAACTTCAAAACAGATTAAAAAAAAAATCTAATTCCTTAAAATGCTAAGTAAAGTTTGTTAAAAAAAAAAGCTTACTAACATTTTCGATAAGAGAATTGAATTATTTTCTAGAAAAATTTCTGGAAAAATTTTATGCATATATAAGACCCTGGTCAGCTCTACTTGATGTACAATAAAATATTAGGAAATATTACCTGTAAAGTCCAAAAATCTTGAATTTTAAATAACATAGCGATGCATTTTAAGACTTATGTATATTTTATGACACATCTTGAAACAAACATTTTATAGAACTTTTTATTGACACTTTGCATTGGCGAATAATATTTTTAATTTTAATGGCCTAATAATCCCACAAAATATTCAGAATAAGAACAGCTACTGGCAAAATTTTATCAGTGCATCGAGCTATCTAACATTGTAGAACTTCTAACACTCCGATGTCTTTGCTGTGAATTACTAAAAACATCACCTCTTCTTTAACATATTGGACAACATATCTTTCAAGATCAGAGAAGAACCTTAAATTAAAAACAAACATAAAAATCGCCTACAAATCCTTTTCAAGCCAATGATATATGGATATATTTCTGTTACCCATTTTTGACAATTAAAATTTTAAAGAAAATTAGATAAATTCTATTTCTGAACAGAAGTTGAAAAAAATATTTTTATCTTTCACAATTATTACGAGTAATGCAATGCAGTAGCCGCTTGTTTTTCGCTCCAAGTCCAACCTCAGGTGCGAGTTATAATATCGCCTTTTCTTTTCTGTCACATCAAATTCTCACTATTATATTTTCACTATGACAGCCAAACAAAATAAAGTTTTGCATTTCACTACAGCGCAAATAAACTGAAAAAAAAAAAAAAAAAAAAAAAATAATAATAAAATAATAATAATAAATACCTGTAGCCCTCTGTAGCAAGAAGTTTTGAGAAATTTTCTGTTGCTTGTTGTCCGGCAAACGGCAAACTTGTGACACCCTTTCTTACAACCGATCCTATATGAAAGTCAAAGTAAAAATAGCATTATTATTTACAGCTCACAGAACTTAAAATTGGTTTAAAGCATTTAGTGGATTGCTTCAGTAATGTAAAACAGGTGCATCATTTCAGTTTTTGAACTAATTTTTAAAAGTGGGAACATTTCCTCAATCCTTGATAGACTTATAATAATGTGATACAAAAATCAAACGTTATCCGATATACAAATCATATACTACTTATAAGCTAAGTAACACGAATTATTCAGCAACCATTTAGTGTAATTGGGATAATACAGAGAGATTAATAAAATCACATTTATAAGAAAAATTTACACAGACACTTTTAAGAATTTTTGTTAGAATTCATGTCTACAAAAAGTTTTAAGCTGGAATAATTTATAAAGGTTTTTTTTTCTAAAAAAGTTAAAGAAAACACAACTAATAGTTTGCAAACATTATAATGTAAAGATTATCTTTTATACCATCTAAATATAACTTTCTTTAAAAGCTTTTCATAACAAACTTTTTTTTAGCCGCTCTAATTTACATTATGCTTGAAAAGGAAAAATACTAAACGAAAAAAAAAAAAAAAAAACTTGGTAAAAAATATTCATTAGAGCCGTAAGATAAGTCCTTGAAAAATCAAAAATCTGCTTAAATTTAACAATTTTTTTATAGTTTTAACTGCTTTTTAACTTCCTGGCTTCAAGCTTTGCCGGACATATTTATGCACTTTTGCGTCAAGTCCGAAAAACACTTTTTTTAATAACAGTAAATTAGGAAAAAACTAAGGATTGGCTAAGAACGAACGAACAAATAATATATACATTTAAATTCATTTAAATCAACAGGAAATCAATAAAACAAAAATCAACCTTCTAATACTGGTAGCACATCTAAATGATCACCAACATCAACTAAAAAAAAAAGAAGCATGATTTTGAGTGTGCGTGCTCTGCCCAGTATCCACATATAAGTAAAACTTCAAAAAGCCGAAAATAAATAATTTGATTTTGCCTAGAGATTAAGGACCACATAAGACCAACCAAGCTCAAAAATATAAACATACTAAAAATAAAGAACTTGAAAATTGTATGAGGGTTGTTTCCTTGAAAACAGTTTTTATAAAAAATGACCTGCATGCATGATACCTTTAAACATGTTATTGACACAGATGACAGCAAAAGTTAAGGCAACAGAAGAACTGTTGAAAGCCAATGCTCTATTTCTTACCTAGAGCTTTCACTTGGAATAAATAACTTGACGAAAGTATCAGCTAGTTTTTCATTCAAACAGACAGAAACACTACATAAATTTAACTGAAGATCAACTTGATAATTTTCATGATAAATTAGAATATTTTACAGAAAAGGCATTTTCCTGTAAAATATTCTAACCTGCTTGGTAAAAATTAATACTTTTTTTGGATAAAGCTAAATTTTGAACTAAGTGTGATAAACTAGCGATTTGTGGTCCACTTGACGTCATTCAAAATTAACTTTTGGTGCAAAAAAAAAAAAAAGAAAAAAAAAGAATGGATTTAAAAGAAATTGTGACAATGACGCAATGACGTATTTTTAAATCGTGAAATGTTTTTAGCATTTTCAGCTGCTAAAAAATAGTCTGGGGTGTTCTAATAAATTCACTCACCTATAATCCCTGTAGTAGCAGAATAAGAATACAATGCTGCAATAGCTTGTTCTTGAATGCAAACAGAACCCACATCGAGTTGTGAAAACATGAAATCCATAACATATTGTTTATCAGAATCATTCATATGTTTTTGGCAAATCAATATAACCTGCAAATAAATAACGTACACTGACTATAATAAATAAAGATGATGCTTTTCTTTAGAATTTTATTATATAAATATGTTATACTCTTCACCAGATAAATAAGCAAGAACAATCACTTTTGTGTAAAAAAAAAAAATAAAAATATATTTATATATATCTATATATATATACATATAAATATAAGATTTAATCTGATGAACACTACATTAAAGGAGTTATGGCTAATCTGTTGTCCACTTGACGTCATTCAAAATGGTGAATAACTTTTGGTGCAAAAAAAAAAAAGAAAGGAAGAAAAGATTTAAAGAAATTGAGACAATAAGGCAAATAAAAAATTATCTTAAACTCACTGTTTTATCTTTAGGACGTATTTTTAAATCGTGAAATGCTTTCTCCAGGAACAATGGTAGGTATCGCACTTTAATCGAAAACTATAAACAGATAATATGAGTGTACATGATAGTAATTGCAATACAGATAAACGGCCTTTCTCGTTTTTAACCTTTTTTAAAAAATAATTGAAAAATATGATCCAACTTGTTAACAGGAAATTCAACCCGGAAGTCTGCTGCATTAATTATAGCCACTTGTTCAAATGTCTGATGCATTAATTATAGCAAGCTGTTCATTTTTTCGGTTTGAATTAATTTAAAAACTGAAATGATTGTTGAAACATCTAGATCTGAAAATAAACATCTCCAAAGAGCTGGATTTTCTTTGCTAGTTAATCATTCAATTCAATTTTGATTTTTTCTTGCTCTTGGCTGTGGTCTAAATGGTTTTAAATATTTAAAATCTCCAAAACAAAAGCTTGAATAAAAACAATAAATTAAGTTATAACGAACTATAAGCCCATCATAAAGCTTAGTATTTACTTTTCTTTTGGACTCTGTACTTCCCAGTACAACTCATTACTTGGTTATCATTACCTTAATATTGACTGGTCTATGAAGAAAGAAAAGAAAAAGATAAGTAATAAGGTGCCTCTAACCTGATCTATTGTCAAATTTGCTTTCAAGGGGTTAACTATATGAGCATTCTTCCTGTTGTTTGGTAGAAATGCTTCAAAACCACAAGTACAGGTGTGTGGATCAATGAGATTATTGTTAGAATATCGTTTACTTTTACTAAAAAATAAATAATGAATTACCATACAAGAATTCCCAACCAATCTAAATTTTTTATATCCCCCAGAGAGGTACCCCTGGAATTCACCTAGAAAATCCAGGGATTTGGTATTCTCTGAAGGTAAAAAAGTAGAAACATCTTGTTTAAGTTTCAATTGACTCCACTTAGAGTTAAGCAATGATTACAAGGATATCTTAGTTGATGTAAATTTTACATAATCGCTCCCTCCCATACCTATTTTTTATTTGTGAGATTAGCCGTTATTTTATGGGCGCATAAAAATTCTCGTAAACAAAATAGTTTCAATAATGTCAAGCTAGGTCAATTCATTTATATATAAAAAAACTGTATAAACAATGAAAAGATTATGCTCATGGCAGAAAAATAAATGAGGGTGAATAAATTGGTTTTTTAATTTGACTGTCGTTTAGATATTTATGTTAAACATCATTGACTCAGTCAAACGTGAATTCCTAAGAAGTGTAGTTCAGAAAAAAGAATATATAGGTTTTAACAATCAGTTCATGCACATAACGATAATTCTTTTTCTTTCGTCTCTGAACAAACAAATCTTACATTAAAAAAAAAATAAAAAAAATAAAATAAGGCTATTAAATAGTGATGTTTATCAAACACGATTGTTGCTCTGCAAAAAGGTTGTTGGTTGGATTCTAACCTTGAGTGTTTGTTTATGTCATCAGTTTCAAATAGAAATAGTCAAGGTTAACGAGCAAAATATCACTGGTCTTGAGAGAGAAGTCTACACAGAAACCTTATCTAAGTTAAAATCTTTTCAGATATAAAATCATTGAACAAAAAAATCATGAGAGGATCAATAGGCCTTTCCCCTGGAAGAGAAGTCAAGCTCTGTCCATGAACCAGCTATGTGAGTTTCTCAGTTTCATTTTAATTAGAAAAGTAAAAGAAAAAACAAGACCACAAGCTAAAAAAAAAAAAAAAATTACTTAGTATCTTTTGTCACCTTTTCAGAAATAACCGCAGGAAAACAAATACTTGGAGAATCTAAAAAAAAAAAAAAATAATAATGAAGAAAGAAAGAAAAAAAAAAAAAACAATAACTTTTTATGAGAACAAATATATTCAAAAAAATTCAAGAATTATTTTGGATCAGTGTTAACTTGAGCATACTTGAATAATTTATTTGTTACCATCCATCAAATGTATGCATTTTACTGAGTTTTATCGTATTTTTCAAAAAGCAACGTTAATTATTTGATCAAGTTGTTCATAACAGGTAAAGCATTGAGTCACCAAGAAACTTTCTTTCTATATTAAAAAATCCATGATTTAAAATTTCAGAAACATTTTTCAAATTCGATGACTGAAGAATTGTTCATTTATTGACCAAGCAAAATTTTTGTAAATGAATCTTTTGTAGATATATGGCATAAGAAAACTTTTACTCCTCAGACAGATATAACATATATACATAAACAACTCCCAGAGTTACAATAGTAATATTCTCTATACTCAGTGTCACAAGCTACTATGGTTAAACACCAGTAGTTAAATAAAATCAACTCATCCTTAACCATCTCAAATTTACCAGCATACAATTTTTATCATGAGCTGTTAAGTAACAATTCAATTAGCTTGGCTGTTTAATTGCATGCCAGCTAAGCTTTCGACACAGAACTCCACATACATCAATAATCCCCAAGACAAAAAAAATTCACACCCACACACACACAGACTCACACATTTTAAATCTTTTTTGCTTCCCCAAAAGTAACATTTAATAAAAATTTTCCAATCCATTTTTTTCTAATAGGCTTAATCTGTCTTCTGCATCTCTCAGGACAGTCTAATATTTTTTCTACAAAATTGTAATTTTATAAGAGGTTTGTTTTATTATATTTTATATATTTTGTCACATGACCACAATATAAATATCTTCAATCTAGTCTTAAATCCTTCTGTTGAAGGAGTAGCCACAAAGTAATGGAGAAATTTATTCTTACATTCTTCGCTACTTCTGAAAAGGTGGTCAGACTATCAATGTTTTAAATTTTCAGAAAGATATCAATAATGGAATTTTGTCTCCAAGTATATAAGTCTAATGAAATCGAGAAAAAACGTGAAACTGTGCCTTTAGTCAAAATTTCTGTGAACGTGGATATTTTCAGTATGATTTATTTTCCAACACCTTTGGCTTGAACAATTAGTGAGCAAGTGTATGAAGTTATGGCAGCATAAATGAATTAAAAGAAATTATATAAATATTCACAGGAAGTTTGTCGGTTAGAGTTTAGATTTCGAGATACCAAATATAAAAAATATTTTATCAGGAATGTAATGACTTTAATTTTATTCATATAAACCCATGCATTTGTCCCAGGTATTCGAAAAATTTAGCTGTTATACTGTCTTCTTGTAAGTGATACGTCAAAATCTGAAATTTAAATGGTTGCTATTTTCCCCTTTTTTTATAAGCCAAAAACATGGTTAACCTTTTTGAAAAACAAGGAGATCTTTTGCTCATCTAGCATTATAGTAGTATTCACCATTCAAACCCCTTTACATGGTTCTAGTAATATTTTATAACAAAATATACAAATATTGCGCAAAAAAAGGCCTGAACAGTTAGATCTTTGTGAAAAAATAATTTCTATAGTTCAGTTTTCAGAATAATCACCTGTTTTAACTTTTCTTTATCAATCAACTTATTTCTGATTTAAACTTCTACCACAT
>JAUZNK010005937.1:0-25807 GCA_035046665.1 Euphysa ruthae
GATTAGAAAAAGTATACATATGAATGTTTGACGAACCTCATGTTACAAGGGATTGGTTAGATTTAAAACCATGCAACCATTCGAAATTGTAATAAACAAGTAAATCCAGTTTCCAGCTTTTATATACCTTGATTTTTCAAATTTTATAGAAATACACCATGTGAAATGAATGGTGGAAAGCACAAATATATCTATTAAATTTATATATTTAGCACAAATATATGATTCATTTCTACATAAAATCATTTAGGTTATAGTGCTTTGTCAAATGGTTTAGAAGTTCTGAAATTCTGGCCTAATTTATTGTTATTGACAACTAAGTATATGGCATACATCTTTTTATCAAGTCTATTTATTCTTTCTTTTGTTTAAACAATTATATAATCATCATACTCTTTATTTATATTTATTCATTTTTTTCCTTAGCTAAAGGAATGTCACGCTATATAAAACGTCACAGATCACACAGTAGAAGCCCAGATAGAATAAAGCAAAGGAATGATAAAGATATTTTAGCCAAGTTAGATAAATTTAACCCATCTCATAAAAAATCGTCTGACAGAAGTTCACATATTAGAAACCGTGGCTTTAATAATGGCAGCATTGATAGTGGTGAAATATGGCGTGGAGATCGTGATGAGTTAGCAGAACAGGGTTGTGATGTTGTTTGGGGTTTAAGTCCGGAAAGATCTGATTATGATTCTATGGATGATGAAAATATTCAATATGAAAATGAAAAACATAAAAATAAAAAAAAAAGGAGCAAAAAGAAAAGTAAAAAGCATAAGCATAAAAAGAAGAAAAAAGCTGAAAAAGTTGACAGTTCTTCTGTTGATGAAAATAGTGATAATAATGAAGCTGATGATGATGAATGGACAGAAAAAGAAAAATCAAATAACATTATAATTGGACCCTTACCAGTTTCTGTTTTTAATGTTCAAGAAACTTCTACAAGAGACTATGGGCATGCTCTTCTCCCTGGGGAAGGTGAAGCCATGGCTAACTTTGTTAAAGAGGGCAAACGTATACCTCGTAGAGGTGAAATCGGACTTACTAGTGAAGAAATTGAATCGTTTGAAAATTCAGGTTATGTGATGAGTGGCAGTAGACATAGGAGAATGGAAGCTGTTCGTTTACGGAAAGAAAATCAAGTGTACAGTGCAGATGAAAAGCGTGCATTGCTTATGTATAACAGGGAAGAGAAAGCAAAGCGAGAAAATAAAGTTCTGGCTGATTTCAGAGAACTGGTGCAAACAAAGAAAAAGAAATGAGTTTCTTTCAGAATTTTTATATAGATATCCTATATATAACTTTCTTTCTAGTTGTAACTGACTAATTGGAAATAATTTTGAATTGGTTGTCACATCACATTTCTTTTTAATTTTTTATCTTGATGTTTCTTTCAGAAAATTGCAGATTTGCATTTGCATTACAGCTGGCGCTTATTTTCAGCCCTATAAGGTCAACAAAAAAATGAAATTTGGTTTTAGAAATTAATTTTATATACAAATGAAAAAGTGAATATTTATGTGTAAGAATATTTAGGAATCCTATTCCAAAATTACGGAGCCTAATTAAATTAATCCTTATAAAGAGAGTTATGAAAAACTTACCTATTTATTTTAGTTAAAACAAAAACAGCATTTTTTTAAAGGTTTTGAACCGTTTTGAGTTCATCGACAAAAGCTATTTCTCTACTGGTTTATAAGTGTAAGAAATGATTTTCGAAGGGCGTAAAGATTCATTAAGCAACTGCTTCTGAATTAGTAATGTGGTAGTGAGCATTAAATCCTGCTCACAACTTGTTCGCATAATTTTCAATCTTTGAATGGCATTTCTATTTCCTTCCCTTACTAGTTAGTACTTCTTTTGCTAGTGATGGTTAAAAATATATCCCACACAAATTTATTTGGCTAATCAAAAGTTTTGGCAACATATTTTTGGTATTACAAATTTTTATGCTTTTTTTTTATTTATCTAATTTTCTATTATGGAGATTTTATGCTAAAAATACTGTTTATTTATGCTTTTAACCTATTTTACTGGTCCCAGTGAGGCATGTTCTCAAAAATCAGGCATGAAAAAGAGTTTGTAATAACTAATCATTTAATAATTTCTGAAAATTTATTGAATATATCAATAATTTAAAATTTTCCCAAAAAAATTATTACATTTTCAAAATATTTTTTGAAAATGAATTTATCTTGAGACTTGAATGAAGTATGGTGGAATTTATCTTGAGACTTGAATTATGCATGGCAGAATTTATCTTAAGGCTTGAATGATGCATGGCAGTATTTATCTTGAGACTTTAATAATTCATGGCAGAATTTATCTTCAGACTTGAATGATGCATGGCAGAATTATCTTGAGACATGAATGATGTATGGTAGAATTTATTTTGAGACTTGAGTGATGCATGGCAGAATGTTACTAAATTTTACTATTAATAAAGCAAAAAATTGTGACAATTAAAAGACACTGTCGTAAATACTTTTTTACAAGCATTACGATGAAAATATGAAATTTAAATTTAAGTGAAATTAAATTCTCTCATATTTTAAACACTGTCAGTTCTCTATTTAGTAAAATCATATAAATCATTGTTTATTATTCATCAGTAAAAGCTGGGTGGTTGGAGGGGTTATAAAGTAGTTGTAAATGCATAAATTTTACTATGATATCTCTCAAATGTTTTACTTTCATTTTTAGACATGGCAAATAGATTAAATTTCCTTCTGGAAGCAGACAATTTAATTTCTAAAAAATATCCTTCTTTGAAAGGTTCTTTCACAAAACAACTAATTCCATGTATTGAAGAAGATAAAACAAATCGTAAAGCTGTTGATTTAATGCCAATTGAAGAAAAGTTGTGTTGTCATTGTGGTGTTGTTTTTAGTCCTGAGAATGTCAAGTTTCGTATAAAGTCCCACCGAAAAAGTCAACAAGAACGTCAAAAAGTGTTTAAAGTAAAAGGGAAAGGTTCTTTAATACAGATCACATGTTTAAATTGTTATAACACTAGTTCGTTTCCTTGTTTTAAACCAAAAATGTTTAAGAAATTAAATGAAAGTGTAAATACACCTAAAAAACTATTGTTTGACTCCCCTTGTGGTTTTCAATCACCAGCGTTTAAAAAAGTGCTTTCTGGAACTCAATCCTCAGTTACATCAAAGTTGTCTAAATCTGCAAAAAAGAAATCTCGAATTGCAGCTAAAAGATCGTTGACAAGTAGTATCCAGGATAAACCAAAGACAATACAAAGTCCTAGTTTAATGTCTTTTTTGTCGTCAATTTGATAATCACCAGGTAAATACTGTGACTGCCAGGCAGCCATGAAGCTATGTTCAGTTATTTGCAGTTTAGGTATAATAATCTGAGCATTTTATTAGACAAACTTCATGTACATAAGTGTACATTTTGTTGTCATTGCTCCTCCATCTTTTTTTCTGTATAAAGTAACGAAATGTAAAAGAGGATTATTTTATAGAATATGTTTTTGCCACTATTTAACTGTTCCATGAAGCTTAAAGGCCCATTACTACCTATGGGGATTTTTTTATTTATTAAAATTTTTTTAAATTTCTGTCTATGAAAGAAATTAACCATATGTTTTAAATTTAATAGTTTTTCTTTTTCCATAACTCAGTAAATTATTATTTTTTAATAAAGCAGTATGTATTGTAAAGGTCTCATCTCTCGCTAAATAAACTACCAAGTAAATAAATTAATTAATTGTCTCATGGGAGGAATCGAACTTCTTGCCTCTGATTTGAGAACCATTAAGTACTCTAACCACTTCACAGTTTTTCATCTAAACCTTTCTCTAATTCTATCTTCACTTTTTTTAAGTTTGATTATGGTGATATTATTTTAAAATTCTTTTTAAAATTTTAAAGCATTATTATTTACTTCAAATCTTCCATTATCTTTCTCAAAGTCTTATTTTAATAAAAATATGAAGCTAAAGCATTCAAAATGAATCCAGCTTTATCAGTTTTTTACCCAAATCCTTTTTTAAGTTTTTATATTTATTTTATTTAAACTTGTTTTATTTTTCTCAAAAGTTTTCTGTTTTTTTTTATTCGAGAGTTTATCAAATTTCCTTTTCAATTTTTCATGTTTTCTTTTTAAAGCCAGTTTAAATCTGCCAGTCTTTTCACTAAAAAGGCTAAATTTAAAGTCCTGTTACCTGCCTGAAAATATGTAAATTTGGTTGAAAAATGATACCTTTCAATTTTTCTTGTAAAATCATTTTGTTTTAATAAATCTTTAATGTTAGAAAATATATATTATTTTAACATTTGCTTTTTAAATATTCTATCAAGCTTTTAAGCAAATTTAATGGAGACAAAAAGTTTTGTTTTCTTCAGATAAATATGATTGAACCACATTTTCTACTCAAAATTTTTTTGGAAGATTTTTTTTTTTTTCAAATATTCAAATATCTGAATAAACAATTCAAAGAGATCTGTCTGTTATATTTTTGTTAAATTTGTCTGTTTTTATGTTTGTCTTGTTTTTTCTTTCTTTTTATTGTGGGTCCAATCTTACATTACTCGCTAAGTGTTTTATTTAATTTTTAATAGTTTTTTTTCATTGTGTTTAAATATTGTCTGTAATTTTGCTAAATTTTATCTTACATTTTAATTTTTCAGCATTGTTATGATTTAGCACAAAAGTTGGAGAAGGAGGTTATATAAGTATAATATATATTTTAAGTTCAAAATTTGTTACAATAAAGTGAGATTCAGACTTCAAAGTAATCTGAGAGATTTTGAATTGAAAATGTGAAAATTCTCATCCATGCAAAACTAAAAGAATTTTGAATGTTTATTATGCATTTAACTTTTTCTTTTGGCGAAGTATTTTTTCCCCAAAATCTCATTTAATTTCTGCAGCATATTTCCTTTAGAAATCTAAAAATCTATTAATAATCTGTTATTATATGCCTTGAAGCCTTATTTTGCAGTAATAAAGGCTTCTTGTCAACTTGCATACTTGAGAACTCTTTAAAATGAGTTTGATTAAAAGGGGAAAAAAAAACTGGTTGCACCATACAGAAACAAGGTCTTTTTTGTCACACCATAGTAGTGGTGGAAAAATATAAAGCAATTGTAAATTTTAATTTCAAAATATATGTGTTTATAGTGACAAAAATGAGATTAACATATAAATTGAGACAATCATCAACAAAAGCTATTAATTATATGCACAAATGTTATGCTACAAAATCTGCAGCCAATTTTGAACATTTAGAATTATTTGGTACAAATTACATAAAAGATGACATGTCAAACATTGGTCCAAGTGTTACGAGTAAGCTGGGAAGATGTTTGCATCTTAAAAAAGATCATCCATTACAAATTCTCAAAACAAAAATTATCAATCATTTCCATGGCAACTACCGTTCTCGGCACGGTGGTTGTATATTTGCTTCTATTGACAATCTAAACCCTATCGTAACTGTGCAACAAAACTTTAATAGTCTTTTAGTAGCGAGCGATCATGTTAGTCGAAGTAAAATTGACAATTATTATGTTAATAAAGATTACTTGTTGCGTTCGCACACTACAGCTCACGAATCAGATCTCATCAAAAGTGGTTGGAATGCATTTATCAATACAGGTGATTGTTACAGACGTGATGAAATTGACCGCACACATTATCCTGTCTTTCATCAAACAGAAGGTGTGAGGATATTCGAGCCTCATGAGATATTTGCGCAAGTATGCTTATGTTAAATTTACCGTTAGTTGATTTCGCAGTATGATATTAGATATGCTTAGAGTCGTGGAAATCATTTAAAATATGACCTATAGGAATCAAGTGAATTTTGTGTCTTTTATTTAATTTTTTCGACATTTTTCAACCAATTATTTTAAAAATCAAATCAATGTAAAATATCATGTTCTCCAAATAGTAATACTTTTTCACCTATAAAAAAGAAGTTTGATCATGACTTTTACTTTTGAATGTAATGTGAGAAATCTTTTTCAACTTTGCATGAAATTAAGGTCCATTTTCCCGTCTTTTACACATTTACCAATCGGGCGAAAGATCGGAACAATAAATATATATATATATATTAAAGATTTTCATTGGTTGGTTATAACAATAATTCCATTTTTGATTGGTCGTCTTTAAACAATTGGCAGATAGAACGATATCATAAAAAAATAGTTTTTTAAACATACTTTGTCACAAAAGTTTAGTTTAATGGTAGAGCACTCGCTTAGCAAGCTAGAGATATGGGGATCAATGCCCTGGTCCTCCAAATTTCATTTTTAATAATTTAGTTTTAAAAACTATTTGTTTTGGTGTTTTGGCTCAGCGTTAAAATAATTGAATAATCGAATCCTCAAAATTTCTTTTTACTTTTAAGACTTTTTTTTAAATGCTATATGCACCAATTAGTCAAATTTTGGCGGGTATACAGCCAGTTTATTCATAATTAACTATTTGATTGCAAAGAAATAACTTTTGTATTCTTAAGTATTTTTAGGGAAGTCTGTATGCATACTTACTTTTTGCAGGTTGTAGTAATTTTCAAGGATAAGCCATTATTTTAATCCCCGCTGATTGGCTAATGTTATTTATTTCTTTGTTTGTTTTTTTATTTATCTAGTTAATTTATTTATTCATTTGTTCATTTGTTTATTTATTTTTTATTTATTGATCTATTCATCCATTCATTTTATTTTTGTTTTTTTGATTTTGAAGTACAATATCTCATAGTTTTTAAATTTTGTTGTTCTAAATTTTAATATTGCTAAGTGATTTGGGGCTGGCTAAATTCAAATTTAGTTGACGTGAAAATTCTAATTGAAATAAAATTCTCAAATTCTTGGATGCAGATGGCGATTTTGAATCACTAAACCTAATATTCCTAATAAAATTGAAATCTTTATATGAAATAGCAAAAAAAAAAAAAAGAGAAAAAAAATGATAAAATCCATTAATTTTTAGAAATAAGAATATTTTGAATTTTACTCTATTCTAGTCCATACTGTTCGCTTTGTATCTATAAGGTGGCAAAACACAAACTGTTACAAAATCAAATCTCTTTTGCTAGCCTAAATCAAACTGGTCCCTCTATTAGGACCCCACTATTCATTTAGATGCATATGCACAAAATGCACCTGTGTATATACTGCAACACATCCTAAAACTTTCTAGTATTTTATCATTTCTAGGATAGTTCTCTTCAACTGATAGAAAAACAGCCAACATTACGAACTTCTGAGAAACAAGAACACATAACGTTAGATGCAACCAGATTCTTGGAATTCAATTTAAAATATACAATCACTAAGCTTGCTGAAGACCTGTTTGGTGACAGTGTGGAAACACGATGGATTGATACATACTTTCCATTTACGCATCCCTCCTGGGAGTTGGAGATAAAGCTAAATGGTGAATGGATGGAAATGCTAGGCTGTGGTGTGCTCGAACAGAAGATCCTTCAACAAGGTTTGATGTGGTATAGGTTTTTTTAAATTGGTGTTTCTAAAGTTCTTTTTACATTGTCAAAAAATATCAACTTTATTTTAAGTAAAGATCAGAAAGTGATAATAAAAGTGATTTATATTAAGTTTTCTAATAAATGCTTATTGATTTTTTTGATTCTTATGGCTTATTGAATGTATGGGTATTCAGAACAAAAAACTTTCAAAATGGTCACACTGATTTTATATAGACCATCAACCATAGGAATTTTTTATATGCTTAAAAGCTATCAACCATTTAGATTTTTTTTTGTACTTTTTAATTGACCATGTAGTTTTATAAGCAATTAACTTGAGTATCACAATTCTCTAGGAATGTTTTTAGGTCAATAACTGCAAGCCATACGGCAAAATAATTGTCAAAACATGAGATGCTTGAGTTTAAGCAACTACTTGGTACTAGCTTTTTAAACCTTTTTTTTCTATCAACACCAAATACTGGTCTATTATAGGTCTAAAATCAGTTGCATTGGTAAATAGTTTGGTTTCAAGTTTGGAGTAACTGGCTGATTTCTTGGAAGACAATGACAATGGCAAAATCAGCACATTCAGTTTTAAGTTTTTTTTTGAAAATATGAATTTTAAGTATTGTATGAGGTATATTCACGATAGAGGATATTATTTTAACTAATCCTAACTTTTCTATTTCAGACTTTTATGCATTCTTTTTTTGTTTTTTTTTTCAAACAATTGTTATGATAGAAATCTGTTTTAAACTAATAAACACAAATGTTTCATTGATCATTTTCAACAAAAACGTAACAAACTTGACTTCCTGGTGTCAAATATTTATAGTCAGTCACCTTCATTTTTTTATCATCATCATCGTCATTGTCATTGTCATCATCATCGTCATTGTCATTGTCATCGTCATCGTATCATCATCATCCTCATCAAGATTTTTTAAGCAGAATTTCACAAGCTTTCAATCTTTGAAGTTGAATTTGTTTTCAGGTTTTATCTGAGATATGAGCGTGAGTACTATAAAAGAAATTATTTGGCTCAAATGAGCATGTTTAAATTTATAATTTCCTGACCAAGGACTTTTTATAGAACAATTTTGCAAAAACTCATGAATTAATTTGTCAAGATAGTTTTGTTTTTTTCAAAAATTTTAAGTGAATTTACCGTGGAAGATATAATTTCATTCATATGGCGCTCCAATTTTGATTGGGCTTAATTTATTACAGTTCTAATTGTTTATTTTGCTTTACTCAGTGAATAATTGTTTATCTATTATTTTTTTTAGCTGGGGCCTTTGATAAAGTCGGCTGGGCGTTTGGTCTTGGACTGGAACGTTTTGCCATGTGTTTATACGACATTCCTGACATTAGACTTTTCTGGAGTGAAGACGAAAGATTTTTATCACAGTTTAAGAATGATACATTAACAAAATTCAAACCATTTAGTAAATACCCACCTACTTCAAAAGATATTTCATTTTGGACTACTCCTGATTTCTCTAGCAATGATTTATACGAATTGGTGCGAGGAATCGGAGGTGATGTCATTGAAGAGGTAATGATTTGGATTTTAGTGTTTTCTATCATATTAAAGGGACAAAATTTTGCTTACAAATTCTTTTCCAAGTTTCTGGATAAAATAATGGCTATGTTGATGCGCTATAATATGACCAGAACATTATTAGTGAAGTAAAAGGAAAAAAAAAAAAATACTTGTGCTATTTTTTTTCCAAATTTTTTCTTTTAAAATTTAATGATGGCTTTTAAACTATTTTTAAGAATTTTTTGCTCTAATTTATATAATTTTCAAGGATTTATAGCTGGAAACCATGTTGCAATCGTCCTGACTTTCACCAAACTAGGCTGTCACTAAAATAAATCAAATTTAGAAAACACAATTTTCATAAATTTCAATTTTATTCTTTCCTTGTGTTGTGATATTTTTATTTCACAGCTCATTTTTCATTATTGTATGTATTGTAAAATTATTTTCAGATGAAATTAGTTGATGAATTCACTCACCCAAAGACTCAGCAGTTGAGTTTGTGTTATCGTATTGTGTTCCGTGCCATGGATAGAACTCTTGTAGATGAAGAAGTCAATGTGTTGCAAGATCAAATACGCTGTCAAGTTGAAAAACAATTAAATGTAGAGCTTAGATGATACATCAAGGATATAATTTTGATTTCAGGGAGTATTAGTTAGCATTTTGACCTATCACTGTCTTGAATAGATTGGAAGTCAGCCATTAATATAACACCATCTCAGTCATGCTATCATGGAAAACTGACGTTAAACCGAGAATGATATTGATGAAGATGATGATGATGATTATTTTTTATGTAGTTAGTTAGATTTTATAAAGCAAGATTTTGAGTACTGAAAGACTCCCATGGTTACAGCAAATTTTATAAAATTTGTTCATGGTTCATGGTACTGTTTTATTTTCTTTGTTTAAAAATATAGAACAGCTGTGTTATTTTTAATGTGAAGATTCTATGTCAATAAGAATGAATTATGTTACTTTTAGGGTCTTTTTATCTGACATTTAATAAATCTTAGTCACAATCTGATACATTTTTTCTCACATTTAAAAATGGACCCAGATAGCTATTTCCAGATAACTTCTCAAATAGTTTAAAATGAGTTTGTGGTTATTTGGACTGAGTTTTGTGATATAGTAGTTCCCATCAAAGGAAAAACATACATACTTTCTTGGCTTAAGCATTTTTGTTGTGTGCTATATTGTTTTTTAGGCGCCTTTATTTGATTTAACCCTTTCCAGTCTCAGCTAAAATCGGCAGTGTGTTTCAACTCAAAATCAAGTTTTCGAACCTACTTTAACTTAAATGGCTATAAAAACTGGACTACTAAAGTTAATTTTAAAAGTTATGGCTTGTTTTTTTTTCTTATAGAACCAGCTTTCATAGAAAAAATATTTTCATGAATAAAAAATTTCAGCCTTTATGAGTCCAAAAATGTGACCAAAAATCTTACTTTTTTTTTGAAAAATGCAAAAAATCGACTTTGAAAAAAAAATAAATGTGGAAGATGGTTATTCATATCTTCATTGTGATAAGCAATGTAGACAAACTAAATAAAAAACAAATGAAAAAAAAACTGCGAGTCAAAACTTTCATCAGAACCTAAAATACTCCAAAATGCACATCTAAGATCACATCAATATCACTACACATTTTTTTTTGGAGCTGCCATTTCACTTATAATCAAGAAACAGCCAATTCTCTATAGAAATGCTATTTACAAGCGGTTTTTAGTACATTAAGATAAATTTATCTAAAAGTAAAAAATGAAAACGACATCAAACATTCCAGAGTGGAAGGCGTCCAAAAACACTGACCTTAGATCAATGAGCTGTACTAACAGACCCTTAGTCCACTGCAGTCAAAAATTCTGAGCCGTACTACACACCGTTAGACCAGAAAAGGTTAAAGGTTAACTTGCTGTGGCGTCTGGTAGACAATTTTATTTGGTGATATTGATTTATTTTTCTGTTTTCGGTTTTTTCAATAATAAAAGGTATCCACTTTTGCTTCATAATCTAACCATAATCAAAATCAAAATCAAGCCATTTGGATTAAAAGACAATAAATATTTGAAAGATGGCATCTGTATGTATGCAATGCAAATGATGCTCACAAACAAGAAATAATTATTTGATATACAAATGCTGGTCTGTTTTTGGTTGATCGAATAGAGGAGGTCTTTCAAACTCAAGTGTAGGTATAATCTTAATAATTTTAGAAATGAATAATGAAATAGTAGAAGTATTACAGGCTGCTTCAAGTCAAAATGTCGACTTGATCAAGCTTGCAGAAGAAAAATTGAAATCATGGGAAACAACCTCTGGCTTCGCTGCTTTATTGCTGGTATGATAATTTTTTCATAAAGTTGCTTTTTAACTGGTAAACTTTATCTTTTTATAATTTTTTAAAATTCATTTTTTCTCTATGCCGACTAATGTTTTTTAGTTCTAGCTATAGGTTTTGTTTTAATACTCTCAAATGTTGGGATTTATGTATGCTATTATGCCTGTTCATCCAAAGTCTTATCTAGTGAAAATTTTAGAGAAAAACTTCTCATTAAACCAACATTTTGATATATTTTGAAAGTAAAATAAATAATAAAATAGAGAAAAATAATTTGAAATTCTACTAGAATTACGCAAAACGCGATCAGTTCTAATCAAAGTATATCATTTAAAAAAATATCTTCTATTTCACTCTGAATAGTCCATTTCCATCAGAATTATGTTAAGAAACAACTTCATTTGTCGAATATTCATTTCATAGTTTAAACTTCTATTGATATTTTTGATAGAATGTGTACATGAGGCAAGATTTAGAATTGCCAATTCGATGGATGGCTATCATCTGTCTGAAGAACTCTGTTATCAAATTCTGGAGGAAACATGGACCAAAGTAAGCTTTCTGATATTAGGATTAGTATTTTAAAGTTTAAATTTATCATCTCAATCAATTATTTAAGAAAGTAAAAAATCATGCCTTGATATAAAATATTTATTTTAATAAGGCCAAAATAAATATTTTTTCACACGGTATGATTTTTCTAAATGGTCATGGTATAAACCAATTATAATTATTAATTTGGTATAATACGACTTTAGATAAATAGGCTAGTAGTATTAGTAGAGTTAATGATGTACATCTGAGTTAGTGATGCTTTAATGATGTTAATTATTTTTATAGTTGTTTGTCAAAAGAAGAAAAGCAGTCAATTAGAGACAAAATTATAACTTGTCTTGATGAGCCATCTTCTCAGGTAAGTAAGATATAAATAGTTAATTTGGATTTTTCGATTGCATGTTTACATGGTTTAAAATGAAAGTTATTGCATATCCACTATAGATACTGTGTTTCTGTTTGACATGGCTTCCAATAATGCGAATTTTCTGATATCTACAACAAAAACCGTTAGTGTATTTATGTGGCTATTTCATGAATTATATTGCCTACATTGAAATTTGAGGTTTTGAGTTGCAGGGCATATAAATATTTCAAATAAAAGTCATTCTTTCAGTGGCTCTTAATTTGCTCTAAACTAGACAATAATACTATACGACTTTTTAAATTTATCAGAGTCAAAAGATTGGAAAAAATAGTGTGGTAAAATCTCTGTGAATCCAAGAAAATTATTTTTAAGAACATTTTTTTTTACTGACCATGGTATTTCAGGACTATCAAAATCTCTTTGGGTTTGGGATTGTTTTTTTTACAAATTGTAGGTATGCCTTACTTAATTGTAAAAGAAATCAACCAAAAAAAGTTTGGCATAGTTTTTTGGACCTTGGATGAAGGTTTTGGCAATCAATTTTTGCTTTTTGGTACTGGGACAGATTACGCCCCAAATATTTTAACCTTATTAACAAAATTTTTGAAATTTTTCATTATTATTTTTTGAATTTTGTTGAAGATTTGTTAACCTGCTGAAAACTTAGTAAAATGCTGTAGAATATCAAATATGATATAAATAATTAATAAATATATGTGACGATGCATTAATCCCCATGGTATCGAAATCTATGTTTTGACATCCAGCGGGGGATAACCATGTCTTATGGTCATGTTGGCAACCTACCTAGTGATGGTGTCACAATAAAAACACCTAGTATCAGTCCTTTAAAACCATGCCAAACTCAGATTTCCATCTAACATATGTTAGTATGGAAAATGGACGTAAAATATAAAAGAAGAAGAAGAAGAAGTTATATAGCACATAACTAATTGGTAGTTTAAACCCTTAGTAGAAATATGAGCTAAAAATGGAATTCCCTAATACACTTACACAAACAGGTTTTCTTAATTTTAAACCAAATAAATTTACTTTCAGTTTTTTTTTATAAATCTGATAATGATTAATCTTTTTAGTTAGCTGTACAATTGGCTGTTGTTATTGCAAAGATTGTGCGTGTTGATGTGCAGATTTGGCCAGAAGCAATACAGATAACATTGGAGGTAACACTGTTTAAATTTGAATTTTCTACTTCAATAAGCAGCCTTTGTCCCCATTGAATACATTTATTCAACTTACCCCAGCCTGCCAACAGCACTCATAATGCGAAATGATATGATTTCTGCATTGTTTGAATGAAAAGGTTATTTACTAGGCTGTATTCACTAGGCTTAAAAAAAAAATAGTTGAATGTAACCAGAAATTATAAATAAAAATAAAAATTTTAAATAATTTAAGATTTTTACTAAAGAAAAAAAAATATTTTGAAAGTTGGTATGTCCAACAAATATAAATTATTTGAAAGCTTCAATTTTGCAATTAAATAATTCAAGATAATTAACGACTATATTAAGAGTTAATTGAGTTACATTATAAGGCCATGATAAATTGATGTTTATACTTTATTAACATACTTATAAGCTTAAACCCATATATTTTTGTATTAGAACGTAAAATCTGAAGATTCATTACTTCGTCATCGTTCATTGCTAACATTAAATCGTATTATGCATGAACTCGCTTCAAAACGGCTTATGTCGGATCGACGCGTTTTCCAACAGATATCTTCTAGTATGTTTGCATATCTATATGAGCTTGGTAGGCTCTACTCAGCCAGTCTTGCAAGCTGTGACAATAACGAGGACCGTAAGAAGATTTATGATATGTATATTTTACTGAGTAAAGTTTTACGAAAATTGTTAATATACGGTGAAAGAAGTTACCCTGCAGAATCTACTCAAGCTCACTATGTCCATAATTGTTTTGAAAACGTTGCAGCTCTTTTACATTCCGAAATTACTGTTGACGATGGAGTACAAGAGAAAAGGGAAAAACTTATTATACTGTTCATGAAAGTGTTTCGAGATTCAATCGAGCATCAACCCATGTCATTTGTACATTCTATGGAACCTGGTATTTTATTGTGTCTTAAGCAAATCTTCTCTTCTAATAGTAATTCTCAATTCAAAACATTGTTAATTTACTGTGGAAATTTGTTGAAAAACATTATGAGAGCATATAAAAAGCCTATTAAGCTTAACTCAGAACGTTCAATGGCATTACTAAACGCTGATGCAATTAAAGAAAAACATTTAACAGTTGAATGTATCGAGAAGTTATGTGATTATATTATATTTAACTATTTCCCACTGACACAGCATGATTTTGAAGAATGGGAAATCAATCCCGAAGAATATACAATTGTAGAAGCTGGTGAATCTCATAAATTTCTGCTCACTCCTTGTATGGAAGCACTGTTTGTTGTCTTATTTTACGAATATAAAACTATTGTTATACCAAAACTAATTAACTGTACCAAAATGATTGTGAAAATGCCGTTGGAGAACATTACACATGAAGATACGCTAAATGTCTGTGCAGTTTTTAAGGCCTTGGGATTGAGTGCTTATGAACTTTTTGATGAATTAGATTTTGATATCTTGTTTGAAAATACATTGTTGAACATGTTGAAAAAAAATGATAAACTGCTGCATCAGCATATTATATGGTTGGCAGGACAATGGATTAATGTGAAATTTTCCAATTCAAATCGCATAACTTTGTATCGAGTTATATTACATTTTTTACAAAATGAGTCAGATCTAGTTATTAAAATTACCTCATGTAAGACTCTACGAATTGCTATCGATGATTTTGATTTTCAGGTCAAAGGCTTTCAAGAGTTTGCAAAGGATATTTTTGTGGAATTATGTAAATTATTGGTCATGGTGGAGTTATGTGATTTAAAAATGATTGTTCTCAATGTAATTAGCTTATTAGTAGAGCGTTTAGGATGCTATGTAGGAAATAATTTGGAAGTTTTGATTTTTTATATTCCAAAACTGTGGGAGATTTCTGTTGAGCACAACTTGCTGCGTGGTGCTGTCATAAACGTTTTGGTTCACGTTGTTAAGGTGATTGTTTTTGTTTACTATTATCTATTGTGAATTTGTCAATAAATTCATTTAACCCATATACTTTTTGATTTCTGGACATTTAAAAAATTTCTGGATAATTTTGATGTATATTTATTGAGTTTACTTGAAAATTTAGGATAGTTAATAAGGTCAAAGGTTAAATTGACTGGTTACTACAGAAAAGGTTGTATTAAATTATAGGGCTCGAAAAATTATGAAAGATTTTTCATTTTACAGAAAGTGTTTTTAGAACCATGGCTATTTTAATGTCTGAAAAAAAGTATGTGCTAAAATGCTTTAAGGTTCATAGATTGTTTTAATGTCAACTAAAAACACTGCTAATCAGACATTTAAAAAACTTTTTTTGTGTAGAATAGGTGTTTTGAAAAATTCTTAAAACGTTGGAACTGAACCACTTTTGAATTTTGATTAATAATATTTAATTACTTTTTTCTCAAATAAATGAGATAAAGGTGTTGTTTGACTTATATGACTACTAAAAATTGTTGTTCCTTTGATCTAAAGTTAAAAGGAATAAATTCTGGTCAAAAAAATGATGTCTAAAGAAATTATTTTTATTCCACTAAATTTTATGTATGATGTTAGCAGATACTTTATTCTTTTAAATAAAAAGCTCTGGTCAAATTACGCTGGTCAAATTTTTTGTCAACAATTTACATTCTAAATTGGCCTGAACTTATATTCTAATTCTGTTTATTTTTCGATATTATGTTAAGTATCAAATTTCAGCCATTTCTAACAGTAATTTTGGTATGTTGTTGTTTTTTTAAATTCAGATCCAAAAAAGATTAGATTTGGTTCAAAAACACCTTTTTTCTGGGTGCAAAGAGATTCTAATTTAAGATTTTTCTCAAGAAATGGCATTGTGATTCTGCTGTAATTTTGTACTCAGTGCTGGTTATAGTGTTATGATGTTTTGGCACCGTTGAGATGCTATAAAAGTAGAGCTAGTTTTGATAAGTTGAAAAAACTATTTTTGATGATTTTTATCATGTGTTATGGCAAAAAACTTCAATAGCTTTATATCTAGAAATCGTTGAGATTTAGATATAGCATTTGATAAATATCTCAACAATATCAAAAAAATACCGTCCCAAATTAATTTCCAGTTTAGCATGATGTTGAAGAATTTCTTATTAATTTTGCAATTTAACGATAATTTGACTACCAAGCCAGTGTGTCTTTTAAAGTGCATGTGTCTTTTAAAATTGCATGTTTTAATATAGCCCAGTATTTCAAAATTTTATAGCATATCTGCTTAAAATAAGATCTTGTTTTGATTTTAGGGTCTTGGAAACACAAGTAACAGTATTAACAATATCACTCTTCCAATAATAACCTTCAGTACTTCAGTAGACCAAGTAAGAATACCATTATATCTAATTATAAATATATATTATATTTCCAATTAACGTAATTCTTCATAATAAAGATATCATTAGTACAGTCTTAATCTTTTTTATGGTTACAAATGTATTTTACATAATTTTTTTTTGTCTAAAATGCATGCTTACATTTTTTTGTGGGAAAGTTTTACCATCCTTTACATTTATCTGACTGGACATAACCTAAGGGTGAAAATTCTGTTTTTTTTGTAAATGGATAATAAATCTTCTTGGGGGTACCTCGAGGCTCTGTTTAAGGATTTCTTTCGTTTAATATTTTCATTTCAAAAAATTTTTTTTTCTCTGGAACAAATATTTGTTTTCTCATACTTAATATTTACTCATATGGCAATTAAAAACTAGTTGTTTCCTACAAGTGTTTGGTTTTGTCATGATTCTTGCTCTGCATTGATGTTAAATGTGTTTTTGATTAAGTGATTCTTGTGTAATAAAGGATCTTTAAAAAGGTCATCAAATTATATAAAATATAAGTACGTTTAAATTTTTTTACTAATCTAATGATCAATTTTGCACTGACATAGAAATATTTTTGAAACAAGATAGGAGCTAGATAGATAGACAAGAGCTATAACAGTTTTATTTCTTTCACCAAGTTCTGGTCAAAATAATCCAACCTAATATTTTACTATAGTATGTTTTATTTTTATTATTTTATTTTTCTAGCCAGCACATATCTATCTGTTAGAAGATGGGTTAGAGTTATACCTTGTTGTTTTACAAAACAGTGCTGTGGCATCTTTGGAGTTACTTAATATGTTCTCGAACATACTGGTTTTGTTGGAACGGGCATCCGAAACGCTTGATACATGTTTATCAATCACTAAAGCATATTTATTGTTGGATTCTATAGCCTTCTTAAAAGTTAGTAATTTTTTTTTGAGTTATATTCATTTAATTTAACAATTAGTAAGACGTGAAAAATGGTTGGTTTCTTTAGACCCAAAAAAAGTTACTTGAAAACAAGAACAGTAAGTAATGACACTTTTTTTGGAAGTTGAATAAGATTTTGGTGTTTTTTCATTTCTTTGTTCGATTGTCATTATTAAAAATGTCTTATTCACTCAAAAAATTTTAATTCATAAATGTTCGGAAGGAAAAAGCACCAGGTCTGTAAAAAGACTTTAACAAATTATTTAATCCATCGGAGTTATTAATACACTTAATAGTCATTTTTTCTAATTGCCTGACAATCCAGCTAACCCAAATAGTGTTTTTAATTTCCTCAAAATTTATTATTTACTTTTAAAGTAAGTTAAGGGACCATAGAAAGCATCTTGACCTCCTGTTGAAAACTAGTCCCTCTATATATAGTGGTGAGTATAGTCTAATAAAGATTCCCTTTTTTACACCATTTATAATGATTTTATAGAGTAATTTAGTCAACAAACCCATCTTTGTATATCTTTTCTAATGTTATTTTTATCTCACAGATATGAATGTTTGATCTGAAACAACTTTTGAAACAGTGTATTTCATTGAAAAATCACCCAATAAGTTGGCCTGTGGTTGTCACATGATAAAAAGTTTTTCCTAGCTCTGCAAACTTTCTGTTATCCATTATTTAATTGAAAAAAGTAGTTCATAATAAATTCAAACGCTGAGTTTTATGCACCAAACATTTTATATTCTTTATTGCATCAAGTATTTAAATGCTATCTATATATATTTATTTTTTCGTAAATAATTTTTACGTAAACCAAATTAAAGTTGTTGTTTTGATAGAAGCGTTTGCCTTATTTCTTCCGATTACTGAATGTACCTCTGTTTCTGATATAACTCTGGACTTATAGATATATCAAGTTTTTGATAACAAGTGGAAGAAGCTGGGAATTTGCTGCATTAAGGATATTAATTTGTCTCCTAAAGAAAATCAAGATAACGCTAGAGATTTTGTTTAAAGTTAAATAAATATGAAACATCTTTTGCTGCGCGTTCTTAGAATGTTATACAATGATTTTATTTGAAATTTCTTTTCTTTTAGGTCTTCTCAAATAGAATTTATGAAATATTTAAAGAGTTATTAGGTAACATCAAGGAGACAGCAGCAAGGAAAATTGTAAGCGTTATTAAAATTGCTGTCCTGCTCGCACCGAATGAAGCTATATCATCTTTGAAAACGCTTTTGCTTCTGTTTTTGGACTATATTATTAGAGATACAAATGGTGCACCATTAATGATCGAGTACATATCAATATTTGCATATATTTGTCTTTGTCAACAAAGCATGTTTAATGAGCTAATATGTGTATATGCTACACGTAAAGATAGCTCTTTTAATAATGCTATGGAAAATTTGGTGGCTGTTTGGTTAGATAAAGTGGATTTCATGCCACTAGAACATAAAAAACTCACGGCATTAGCTTTATGCTCTTTACTCCCGCACAAGGCCAAGTATGATTGTTTTTACACTTGTAAGGTTGACTTTTGTTTAATTTCTATTTAATTTGGTGATCAACTAGTTTTCCAGACCCCTAAATTTCAAGAAATTTGAATCCATCAATAGATATATGGCTTTCCTGAATAAAAAGTTTTAAATTAACAGATGGATAACAGCTGTTTGATAACATACTAGTTATATTCATATAAAATTTGTGAAATAAGTTTAATAAGATCCGGGGAATCAATTTCTTTTTCTTAGTAAACATTATCATTTGCAGGATATGAAATGCAGGGTAGCATCCCAGGGTACTAATTTTGAAATCTGTTTATGGGAGGTGTGATAATTTAAATATAATTTTTTATAAAATCTATCGGAATGCAAGAGTCCAACTTTTTGTGCTGGTCTTGTTGGCATGAATTATTTTTTTACCATACCATAATACATCTAAATGGCCTCTTGTTTTATTTCATTCAGTGCCAATTTGGTATGCGTACGTGTACGCATACAATTTGGTATGCGTACGTGTATGCGTACGTGTTTGCTATGGTCTACTTAACACCACTTTCAATTAAATAAAAATTTTTTTTAGATTTGTGTTTGATAAGTTTGCGTTAATTTTGGACTTATGCGTGAATGTTATGTATGAGTTACAAAAAGAATCTGGACCTGTTTCTATAACAGAGTAAGAGTTATTTTTGTCAATTTTTTATAAACTAACATTTCTTATTCTTAGCAATGGCTTCACGTATTAATTATGATATGGGGCAAAATTTATATCAAAATTAATTTAGTAAATTCTCTGATATTTTATTTTATTTATTTAGTTTTTTAGTGAGTGATTGTGCACCTGATAATGATGAAGATAAAGATTATGAAGAAGTTAGCATGAAGAACCAAGTTGACAACGACAAAAAAGTATGCTATTATAAATATTTTCATTAATATTAGACAGGAATTTCTCTGGTCCGGTTAAATTCTAGGTCGATTTCAGCCCTTGACTTTTTAATATAATATTTTGAAGAATTTTTAATTTTATGGCCTAAAAATGTTTCTGGTGAAATAGAATTTTTAGGGTGTCAAGTTTGAAAATGAAACCTGAACGCTGATATCTCAAGTTTGCGTTTCCAATTACATCTAAACTTTTCAGTGTATTAGAGTTTAGACTGTTATTATGGTATTTTGGGCATTTTAGCCTTATTTGAATTTTTTTTTTGTATGAGCAAGCATGCCCAAGCATGCCCCAAAATCAGTATTATATTTTATTTTTTAAATTTATTTTTCAAAAATTTACTTAAATTTTGCTAAAATTCTTTTTGAAAATTTAATTTAAACCCCTAGATGGAGATTTTAACCTTTTATTTACAAAATTCTTGTCTTTCAGATAGAATTGAACTTACACCTCCTTTCATAAGTAAAAATTATGGTATAAAATCTTGCATTGTGACAGACATTGAAAACGATAAAACTTACCTTTTTTTTTTGAATTTTCTCACTTACAGATTTTTTTGGGTGGCTGGGTGGGTGGTTGTTATTTTATTTTCTCTGTCATTCTATTTATTGTTATGGCTTTGGTTTGTATTTGTTGCCTTAAGCCTTTCTGTGAATTGTTCTAACCAAGATTTTGCCAATAGAAACTTAAAAAAAAAAAAGTAATAAAAAAATAAATTAATTATTGCACATTTTAATATTAAATATTTTACTATAAATTGCTTGCGCTTGTCTGGTCTTTATTATCATAATTTTTCAGTTGTCTGGTCTGTATTATCATAATTTTTAGTTGATAGCTGCAAACCCTATACATACCATCGTGTTGTTAGATTTTACTCGTGAAAAACTGGCCCAGTGTAAACAGTCTTTTGGTGAACAATTGTTTAAAGAAGCTATGGAAACCATGGATGCTGCGGTAGCTAAGCAATTATTGTCATTAATAAATTAAATTAAAAATAAATTTTCATAGGTATAAAATGTTATTATTTCCATAATATGTGCCATTAGACCTGGATGGCTTCTTTTTAAAAAATTGTTACCTGAGAAGTATGGTTACAAAAAACAATTTAATTTTTTCAAAATTTTTTTTGGTAAATTTTGCTAAATTATATTGAGGTTACAGAGATGTCTAAACATGGTAAAGTAAACTTTTTTGGAATTTGCTTAAAAAATGCTGAAATTTAAGTTTTTGTTTTATTTTCAGATTCTTAATAAATTTTTAAAGTGGGGAAATTATACAAAATTCGTTTTTTCATTTTGCTCGATTGTTGATAATATTTACCCCTTGATATTGGTTTAATATTATTTCTAATATTTTGGGTGTTTTGGGTGTATTGGTTACCTTGCAAATTAGTTTTGGCTGTAGAGTTAGTTTGTTACAATACGATTTTTTTTTTCAATTAATTTAAAATTGTTATTTCCATGTATGATAAATAAAAGCTCACTAAAATTTTTGTAATGACTGTTAAGATAACATCTAATATTTTAGATAAGTGGAAATGTAGAGAAAATAAGTCAAAGGAAAATAATGATATTAAGCAAAGTTTGCATCTCTAGCTGATAGAGCAATTGCCTGGTAAATAATGGACTACGATTTTTTAATATGCTTGAGATTTGGTCAATATTGAGTGAATTTGTGCTAGCAATAACATATTTGCTAGGCATTTTTGTATAATAATCTACACAGAATATATAATTAAATTAATCATCCATAACTGATTTATCTCTCATCTTTTGAAAGCTTTGATATTATTATTGCTCAACAAACATAGAATGGTGTAACAAATTTTTTATTTAATAACTATTGATTTTGGACTAGTTGATAGGGAGGGTTTTACAAATTTTGCATGTCCATTTTTCCTAGAGTTTGATCTCTATTGATTATACTAAGTGTAGGTTCTTAGTGTGATCAAAATCCTGAAAAAAATTTTGTCTTAGAATTCATCACCCTATATTTTATTGGCTATACTGTTTTATACACCCTATATTTTGTTGGCTATACTGTTTTATACACCCTATATTTTGTTGGCTATAATGTTTAAAATTTTCTTTTTTTCTTTCGTTGTTGCATGTGAAACAACCCAAACAAAACACAAATATAATGGACCAATTATATTAACCTTTTTGCTATAAAGGGCCTTCTGATATTAGCATATTTTTTCTGAATTGTTTCTGCCTGGTTTTCAGAAATTTGTGAAAAAAAAACATTTTGTTATAACTGAAAAAATGTATGATTAGTTTTAAATTGATCAATAATTTCTTTTTTTCGAAATTCTTGAAACAATGAAGAAAGTATTTTTCAATATTTTTTAATGTTTTTGTTTATGGTACATATTTGACTCTCCATCATACAGTTATTCATATATTATGAGTTTTTGTTTTTCATATTCTCTACATTTTATCTATAAACTTTATTTTTTGGGTAGTGAATCTTTTGGCTTTTCTGTAACACAAGAAAAAGAATGTAAAATTAGAGTTGCAAAAAAATTTTTTGCAAAGCATAAAAAAGATTTCAAATATTTAGATGGTAATATTCCAAATCTTATAAAAAAAGAGATAATGAATGTTAAAGCATGCTTTGTTTCTATCTTCAGTTTAATCTGTAAAATATAGTTATAGCTGAAGTCAACTTGAGGTATTCTCAAAATTTCAACAAAGTGAAATATTAATTCAAGGTAATTATAGATTTCTTCTTTTATGTATGAGGTAAATCTTCTCATTGCTGTCATTAGGCACCATTATGTGATAATCTGATCTTAATGCGCTTTTATGAAATTATTTGTTTTTTATTTTTCTATTTGCAGATTTATGCTTTTGAGTTTTTAAATACAATATACATCTTGGTATCTTTTTACTAGTTTTTTAGATCTTAATATTCAATTCTTGATTTTTATGGTCTTCTTTTAAATTATTCACTGGCACTTCCAGATAAGGGTTGCCCTAGGAAGGGTGAATAATCCAAAATGTAGTTTTTATGTCATTATAATTTAATAAAACCTTTTGAATAGATGATGTTAACTAAAAATGATTTTCTTTATACTTATACTGGCCTTGTACGCTGTTGGTAGATGCAAGGAGATTACAGGTGCAATTAATTTTGAGTTATTTTGTGTCCCTGACTGTATTGATTTGCATGTCTTAAATTTATAAACTATTTATTGACGTAATTTGCGCATCTTTTTCCATAAAGGAGCTGACCTTAGTTTCAATTGGTAAATCATATAAAGCCTTTGTATGAAGTTATGCTTTATGGATGTTAGGCTTGATCAGTAAAGAAAACTGATTTTTATAGATTAGAAAGAAATGATGCTAGAGAGATGAAAGTATTGGTTTAATTTGAACTATCGTGAATCTAACAGTGTTTTAAGAAAGGTGACGAGACTTTGTGATTTAAGAGAACTTACAAAGCATCAAAAAGTTGTAATAATGGTCTCATAGAACACAGAAATGATGAATTAGACTAATAAGGCTTGTAAATAGAGTGTACACACGCACAAACTCACACATGCATGCACACATACACACGTATACGTACATACATTGAAAATTTTTGTGAGCACAAAATAAAATTGGTGCAAATTTGTGCACCCACATATAAGAAAATATGAAACACAGTAATAATTCTAGTGAGGACACCTGCGCTATAATACTTGGATTAAGAGCTCTTTCATTATGAAATTTAATTTTCAAATCGCTTTGTGGATCGATCTGGGTTAGCTCTCAGTCATTAGACCACAATTTTATAAAACAAAAGTTAAGTTGATTGCTACTTAATACTTTTAAATTGGATCGCTGATAAAAAGCTAAGGCTAAAAGACTATTTTACAGGAAACCAGCTTTTTCTCCTTCTCGCCTTGTTTCAAGTTAGAAAACACACCAAAACTATCAATGACTTCATTGATAGTTTTATCAGAATAGTGTCAAAACCTCAAAATAGACGTGATAAAAGTATATATCTAATTTAACCTGTAAGGGTTGAATGCATTAATTTCACAATCCAAGTATTTTTCATTTATATTTTTTACTTTTTGAATAATAATACATCATTTTTAATAGTTATGATGCTCAATCTCATAGCATGACTAACAGACTTTTTACCATGAAACACTCTTAGAATTCATGTGTGTCAATAAAAATATTGCTGCGCCATTAAATTCCTGTGAAACAGTATTAAAATTATACTTTTAGTTTTAGTTTGTATATTTCTCTCAATCCCATTGCACGAAAGAGCTGTCATCATCCAGTGTTTAAAATTCTCCCTATTTTTTTTGAGCTCAATTCTGCCAGTTTTAGTTCATTTTTTCATTGACATGAGTAATGACGAGAAATTTATAAGGTTCAGTAATGGCTTTTACCCCGTCTAAATTCAAGATCAAGTAAGAAAAGTGAATTTAATAACCTATGTAATGACCACGATTAGGCTGTGAAACATCACCTATACTTGTATCTCTGTTGTTTGTCAATATTTGTGGTCTTTGCAGTAATTTTTTAAATGTGGAACCCTTTTTCTCTAGTTCATCACACGACATCTTGGTAATTTGTGAAACAAATCTTGATCCTTCCATTAGTTTTTCTGACTTTATTGTACCTGGTTACCCTCCTATCAATCGCAAGGACTCGTCTTCATATGCATGGTCTTGGCATCTTTGTCTATGAAGATCTGCCTATAACTCTTAAAATCTTTTTTGAAAACCTTGATTAATTGTACATTTGCTTACGTCTATCTCTTCTACTGTATTTGCTCATACCGTTCTCCTTCCAAACAGTCTTGAAGGGTAATAAACTCCATTTCTGAAATAATTGAGAAGGCGCTCATAATTCACCCATCTGCTAATATCTTTGATTTTGGGGACTTTAACATCCACCGCATAGACTGGCTTCCTTTGTCTAGAACTACTAGCCTTTCTGGTATCAATACCTGCAACTTCATCATATCTCAGCCATTAATTCAATTAGTCGGTTCTTCAACTCGTCTTCCTTATTGTGAAAAACAGGAACCTTCTCTACTTGCTCTATTGCTTTCATTGAATCCTGGTATCTGCAAGACATCTCACATTTAATATCACCTATTCCTGTGAGCCATCCATCCATTGGAAATTGTTTTTCTATCACCATGGAGATTAAAATAGCTTTCGTGATCTACTATAAAACAGATCTTCTATCTTGATACAGAGGAATGTGCTAAAAAATGGTTTCATGGCTTCATTTTGGAATCAATGCCTATATTCCTTCTTGAAAATATCAATTAATTCAACATTTAAGCCCATGGTTTTCTCTAGCAATGGCATGGCAGCCACAATCGCTCTTCACAACCATTATTTTCATCTTCAGCGCACTAGTTCTGTTGGTGATATGCAATGACTGTAAAAGAGTCATTGAGGAGGCAAAAAACTTTTGCTAAAATCAGGTCCATGAACGTCTTGTCACTCAATCTGTCAGATCTCAAGCTTCTGGCTCATCTATAGAAATTTTTTCAAATAAAGGTAAGTCTTTGATCCCTCCACTCATTAATAGGCCTGACGTTGTTACCTAGAAATAAGGCAGAAACTCCACTCTCAATAATTCTGGACATTGCCAGACTTTCCACCTAGGACAGAGGTTAACTTGACTTATTTCAACATACCAACAAAAA
>JAUZNK010005948.1:0-16317 GCA_035046665.1 Euphysa ruthae
AACAACAGAGTAAATTCAACAGGAAAACCTCCACTAAATCCTGGCACCCATTTCAATGTAATGTTTACAGTAACTGGAACAGTGGGCTGAATGGCATCACTAACTGTTAAACTCACCGGTCTTTCAGGTTTGCCTAAATAAAATTACTAAGGTGAAAACTACTATTTCAAATTAAATATCGGAAATTTTTTTTTTGACATTTCAGCAGAATCGGAGCTTGATTTTTAAGAAAAATGATAAAATATCTTTTTTGGACAGAAGCTGACTTTTTCTAAGAAAAAGAACCAGGAAAATTTTCTTTTTTAAACTAGCCAATACGCAGCAAACACAACTTGATATTTGCCCTTTTTATCAATATTCTTACTATTCCAACATTTGAAATTTATTTTCTATCACTTTGAAAAAAACCATAGTATTTTTGCTTTAAGATTAAAATCATCATATATGGGACCTGTAAAAAAAAAAAAAAAAAAAAAAAAAAGATTTGCTCTAACAAGTGGCTATTTGAGTGAATATATACTCTCTTTGGTCCTTTAGATTTCCGATTGGTGGCTATTTGGGTGTACAGCTCTTTTACTTCATGCCAAAATTAAAAAAAAAAAAATCTGTCATCTCACAAATTTTACACCATTCAGGATGTGGGCCCAGGGAACAACAGTTTTTGGCAAGTGGCAATTCACAGTAAAAAAAATATGGTCCTATAAGTTTGTGCAAAATTAAAAAAAGTCACAGAAGTTAAAAAGATCATGTTTTCAGTCATGGATACTGGGTCCAATAACATTTTTCAAACACTAAATAAATTTTCAAAATAACCAAAAACAATTTATTGTGAAATTTTGAAAAATGCCAGCTTGGCAGCCAAAATAACAGAACTAGATAAATGATATGCTCTTTTTTTACCTTCGTAAAAAAATAAAACAAAAAAGGTTTTGAGGAAAAAAATGCAACCGGACGAACAGACAGACACAGGTGAACACAAAGCACTACGTCAGCAGCCCAAAAAAAAAAAAAAAGAAAAAAAAAAGAAAAATAAAATAAAAAATAAACATCCGAAACTAAATTTCATGTAGAGTCAGATTTTTTGAGAACTTTTGCTTATATTTAATATCTTATTTTCAGCATAAGCAAAATTTAACAGTACCAAAATAAATTTCAAAGCCGTGGACATGCCAAAAACGACTTTCTAGATTTATAAATTTGCCATTTTCAAACAAATATCTTGAGCTTAATAAAACTTTCAAAATATCTTACATAATATTAATGTTAATATAAATTTTATTAAAATAAAAACACCTTTATAAATACAAAATAATATTTGCAAAAAATAGAACACACCTGGATTTAATAAAATTTAAAAATAATAAGAAACGATAATTTTCATTATAAGAAATATCAATTATCTTGAAACACAATTTCTAGAGAAGAAACGAAAAATATTATTTCTGGATAACCATCTGGTATTATTTTAACCATGATATTACATGCAAAAATAACATACTAAAACTTTTAGAATAACTAACAAAGAAGTTACCAGGGAAAAGTGCTACAAATAAGCAGATATCTGGGTTAATTTTTAGAATCAGTCAACTTTTCCTTTTTTAAAAACTGTTCCTGATGTCGCAAGTTATATCTTCAAAAAGTAAGGATAGAGTTTCAAAATAAAGATACAGCTTCTCATTAAAGGAAAAATTTAACATTATTATTTTATATGTATATGTTTTATTTCTACCAATGAAAAACGATAGTTTCTAGGAAAGATATGTGATATTTTGATTTGATTACCTCTTCCTAATATCTGGAATACTTGATTGGCACTACCAAAACTGTTTTGTGCAACACATAAAAATTGTTTTCCAAGATGTATTTCTTGAGCAGTGAGGGTTAAAATGCTATTTCCAGCAAACTCATCTGCTGTTGGCAACCTGATATTATAACCGTTTACACCATTTGCCAATAGTTCACCAGACTGCCTATCTTTCCACACAATTTTTGCTATTGGATAGGAACTTACAATACATTCTAGTCGTGCTGTTGAGCCAATTTCAACACCAACTTTTGTTTCGGACGGTGTTGTTGTCAAGATCAAAGGCTGGTCTAAAATGAAAATTTATATATCAATCAGTTACCTTAGTTTGGACTTTGGCCCAATAAGTATAAATTTACTAATCAAAGATAATACAACAAAATACTAGAGTAGATACCACAAAAGATTAAGGACATACACCATATCTTCGCATAAAGTAAAATCTTTAGTTATGAGTTACTGTATAACTATTTATACTTGATGAAATCTGTTATAGTTCTTCATTGACTCATTAAAAAAGAAAAAAAAATGTGAATTTTTAATCATTTTTGGTGAGTATGTATTGATATATTAGTAGATAGGAGATTGAATGTACAAGCACTAAAAGAGATAAAAGCTTTTATTACATAAAAAATTACCTCAACCTATCTTACATTTATAAGTATTCTGACATAACGCAATGTAAAGTATAATCTAAATTTTTTTTTACAAAATATGACAAAGACATCAACATCAAAAGTTTGCTGTAGTACTTAAAAGAGAGAAAAAAGTTCAATATTTAAGATTTTCTACCACAATAGTCGCTTATTGCTTATAGATTTCGCTGTGGTACCTGTGAACATACATTGGTCAAACTTTCAGATAATTTAGAACACAAATAAGGGATAAGTCCACACAGCCGTTTCAAACCTGTACACAGTGGAAGTGTAGTCTTATTAACTGAACGTTTACATCCACTAAGCCCCATTTTATCACGTATACGGTTTTAATAAAAGTTTATCATGAATGAGCCAATCATTGACGCTGTTGAGTCCAAGTGACAAAGTATCTGGAAATATCCAATCTCTCGCATTCAGTTGAAGGCCATGTGAATAAATGTAAATTTTTACACTTCTACCAGAAACGGCTGGGGTCATTCACACTTATAACAAAGTAAATTATTGTTAAATCTGGATCAGAAAAAAATAGTTTTAACCATATATAAGGTAACCTATGAGGTAAAAAAATAACTCAACCTTTTAAAATTGAACATATGATCCATTGCAATAAATTAGTTACAGTTAATGAGCATCTTTTGAACACTTTGAACAGTGCAAGAAATGGAAAAGAGTTTTAAATACTTTGTTTCGACTAACAAATCAAACGTGGGTTCCTAAGACAACAGTAATTATTTATATATTAGGAAGAAATATAATATTAATATAAACCAAAGTAATTTTTTTTTTGTTTATAAATATATGAACTAAACAAATAATAGAAAAAAAAAACTATAAATGACAAGCATCTAATAGCAAATGAACACCTGCAAAAATCACCACTTCAATGCTATGTTTCTGATGTAGCACTGATTGTGTATTAATTCCACCCAGGATGCGGCAAATATTTTATTTATCCATAATATTTTCACCAGGGATACAAAGATGAACTCTGTTTGTCTTTGTATCACTCCAATTTAAAACGAAAATCGCGTTTTTTGTTTTTTAGGCCTCAAAAAATACAAGCATACGATTGTACAACTTGCTGTCGTGTGTTGTTATGCTTTGTACAACATATTCTTGCTGTCGTATGTTGTTATGCTTTGTACAACATATTCTTGCTGCCGTATGTTATTATGCTTTGTACAACATATTCTTGCTGCCGTATGTTGTTATGCTTTGTACGACATATTCTTGCTGTTGTATGTTGTTATGCTTTGTACAAAATATTCTCGCTGTCGTATGTTGTTATGCTTTGTACAACATATTCTTGCTGTTGTATGTTGTTATGCTTTGTACAACATATTCTTGCTGTCGTATGTTGTTATGGTTTGTACAACATATTCTTGCTGTTGTATGTTGTTATGCTTTGTACAACATATTCTTGCTGTCGTATGTTGTTATGCTTTGTACAGCATATTCTTGTTGTCGTATGTTGTTATGCTTTGTACAGCATATTCTTGCTGTCGTATGTTGTTATGCTTTGTACAGCATATTCTTGTTGTCGTATGTTGTTATGCTTTGTACAGCATATTCTTGCTGTCGTATGTTGTTATGCTTTGTACAGCATATTCTTGCTGTCCTATGTTGTTATGCTTTGTACGACATATTCTTGCTGTCGTATGTTGTTATATCTCCTTTAAATTTCAATTTAGTTTTTTGTGTGCATTTCTTGAAAATAGAATTGAAATGCTTACACAGTACAAAAAAGATGGAATGTGAACTGTTTTACTGTTTTAACATGGTGTTATTAAAAGATGAAAGGTATATTTCATTCAAATGAAATTATACTGAAATAGTGTACTGTGGATTGTCTTACTGAGATTAAAGCTATATAAAATTCAAGAAAACAAAAAGATTCTTTAGTGAAGTATTTCTAATTTTTAAGTCTATATTTTAATTGCTTTATATTGAATGTAGAATATTAGTATTAGAAGGAAAAAAAAAAAAAAACCTAAATTATAGCCTCTTTGAATTTAGTTTAGGGAGGAACTCCCAAAAAATTCAAATAAACATAAATCTTACGGTTGACAAGGAGCTTTGCCTCTGCTGAAACACCGCCTACTACATTTGTTGCTTTGCAAGAGTACCTGTCTTTATCTTTGGCATGTACATTGTTAATTTCAAGAACATTTGTGAACTTCTCAAATGAACTATCGGATGCTTTGGTCCATGAAACAACAGGTTTAGGCACTCCAATTGCTTCACAGTAAAACTTGATATTATCAGTTTCATTAACAACTTTGTCTTTGGGTTTTGTGGTTATTTGTGGCTCATCTAAAACAACAAATAATCAAAGTATGATTAAAGGGCTTATTCAACATCATAAAATTTGAATACAAAAAAAATATTTTTAATGGATTGAATAACCAATAACTACTTGCTAACAGTCTTTCTATTTAAAAATAAAAAATGAATATATAAATTCTATATAATTTTTTTTATGCTAGCAGTAATATTAGTTAAAAGTAGTAAATTTATTTTAAATAGGTAAATCAAATAATTTTAGACCCTAAAAAATTCCAAAAAAATAAAGTTATCAAGTTAGTGTTTTTAAATTCCTAATGTGAAGTAGACTGCAACTATTGTGGCTCGTTCTTTTGTTGGTTTATTAAGAGAACAAAGAAGATTTTTAATGAACTTGTCTTGAACCTTATATATTTTTGACTCACCAATAAACAAAAGAATTTATATCAATTAAAGATACAATAAAATAGGAAAAAAGGATAGGTCCTTGAAGGACGCAAATAGTATTAGTAGCCAATCACTTAGATACCACATGTTGGTTTCCGTTAAAACAGTAATATAAAAATTCAGGACTGTTAAACTGAAAATTCAGAAATTAGTAGATCATAAAGGAAAGTATCAAGACCTTTTGAAAAAACCATAAATAGCGCTGACCTTTTTTTGAGATTAAATAATGTACCACAACAACCACAAAAGAGGTTTAAAAAAATTTTTTTTCAAATAACCTGAAAATTTTATTTTTTTAAGTTCTTAAGTTTTTTAAGTAAGTTTTCACTCTTCATTTTTCTCATTCCATGAGAAAAATGAACAGTGTCACAAACCAAAACTTTTTGAGCTTAATAAAATGTTAAAAGGGATGATACAAAAATTTTTTTTTCCTTCTTTTACCACAATTCAGCGACTAAATGTTTACTAAAACATAATAAATAAAAATGTAATAAATATATTTATCCTAAACATATCCTAATAACATTAAATTTGGCATCATCTCATTAATTAAGCAAGGGCTAACTTCCAGATATTTGATTGACTGAAAGATAAACCAACAGAAACAGGCCAGATGATTTTATCTTCTCACAAAAATAACTGCAAAAATAATTTGGAAAAAAAAAGAAAAAAAAAGATGCTTCAACAACAAAATACCTAATTCAAAACAAAGTTTTACAATATAAAATTTTTAGAAAAAAAATAGCTATATATTCTGGCATAATCTGGCAAATTCTTATAAACAAAAAATCTTAAATCTAAAAAAAAAAAAAAAAAAAAAAAAAAAAAAGCCAATAACTGTTAGTATTAATGACCACAAGCAAATTTTCACAAAAATAATGAATTGTTCTGGAAAAAAAAAGTGACTTGGCAGACATATGTAAATTTATAGAACCCTGCAGGTTCTGCCAGGGATGTCATATTTTAATCTGGGTTGGTATACATACATTCAACGACAAGATAACCAGTTGAGCTCTCCCCAAAACCAATCACATTTTTTGATTGACATCTGTATGCTCCGTTATCTTGTTTCTTTGGAAAACTACGAATAAATGTATCTTTTATGGATGATGATTGTTCCACTCCATTAAAATACCAAATCCAGGAGATTGCCACTGGATATGCCACTGCTCCGCAAACAAATCGAACCTCTGGATCACCTTCACGTACGGTGAAATTTTTAGGTCTTTGATTTATCTTAGGTGTATCTAAAAATTGAACAGCTCAAGTCTTAATTTATAAAACAGTCTTTATTTTAAAACTGTTTATTTAACTTATTTTCATTGTGCCTTATTAAAACATTTGTAGACCAGGTCTAGGACAAAGCTTGATAGAAACTGGACTATTAAACTAGCCCAATTAAACATTATTTCAGTTGGTTGAAAATTTTTCTGGATTTAGGTCTAACAGTGTATGCAAGCAGCAACGAAAATTTTATATTTCTTTTCTTTAAGTCAAGTGAATGTCCGACTGAAGTAAAAAATGAATAATGAAAACTTTAAAAATGCGTTTAGGCATTAGCACACAAATTTAAACTTTTTAGACTCAGAGAATACGTGCAAACTATACTATTTGCAGCAAATCTTAGAGGTTTATTGTTTATCAGCTCATGGATGTTTAAAAGAAACAACAAAAGAGAAAAAAATTGCAGAGAAAACGCTAAAATTTGGCTGAAAAAATTGATTGAATTAAATAACTGAAAGTATCAAAATCCCAAATTATTTATATCTCAAAATTTAACATAATTTCACTGAGTTTTCTTATAATTCCCGGAAAACATGCTACACAAAACATCTGCTCTTGAGCCAAAAAACTTTTTTCCAATATGACAGTAAAAAGCTTTCAACCAAATTCATTGAGCGATTTTAATTTTTAATTCTTTTAAATGCAATTTAAATTTTCAAGCTCATATCTCCAAAAATGTTAGGTCAGTTGAGTCAAAAACAAAACCTGTTAGTTAACTAAAAAAATTCTTACAATTGACAAGAACTTTTGTTGTTTGATTGTAATAACCAGCTGAGTTGTAAACAATGCATGAGTATGAACCATCGTCAGTATAACGAATTTTATCAAATTTCAACGAGCCTTGAATCCTTGTAAGATGCACTGTTTGAGTACCTGTCGTATAAAACATTTTAACAACATCATCTTCTGTTATGTTAGCTCCGTAGCGTTGCCAGTACACTTTAGGCGGAGGTTTGCCGTCAGCATTACAATTGATTGAGATAACGGCACCCTCTCGCGGCTCCATGTCAGCTGGAACTGGGTCTACTTGTACTGGCTTGACTAAAACGCAGATGAATAGCTTTATCCACACAAATTTCATGAAGATGGAAGCTTGGTAAATATTTCAAATAGAGAATTAACGAGTTAGAGTATAAAGTTTCAGGGTGAGCTTTATAATTTTTGAAGATTAAGCAAAGTGGCCATTTAACCGCACAAACATCATATCAATAATACTTTTGACAAGTGGAAAATTTGATTTGGCCTTTTTGAGAGGGAAAACGAAAAAGTCATCAACTTTTGTAACTTGTGGAAGTTTCACGTTTAAACAAAGTAGAAAAGATTACATAGCTAAACATACTTTCAGTAACGCAAACATTTGTTCAAATATTTTTTCAATAAAAATTATCTAACCAAAATTAAATATCCAAAATCAGTATACAAGAACCTCTATAAATTTTTGTGCGCTAGGGATATCAAGTGCCAGGGTATTTCTGTTTGCACTGTCAAAATCTATTGTTTAAAAATAGACAGTCAACGAACCATAAAACCAAATGTTTTCCCCAAAAAATACAACCACATACTAAAAGAAGCTTCATATAGCAAGTCAAAGCTTTTCCGTTAACACTGGATTTAAGTTTTTTTAATTTGTTAAATTTCAAAAAGTTGCTAGTAAATAGGTGCTTCTTAAATAAAAATATGTATAAATAAAGAGTTTTCCTATCCCTCCTTGGGATAAGAATAATATCTTACTTGCAACAATAATGGTGGTATTAACTTTCTCTTGATGATTCATAATACTATTACTGGCAATACAATCATACGTCCCTTCATTAGCAACGGCAACTTTATCAAAAATAAGTGAACCTTTTCCATCTGTATTCAACGCTACTTTATCAGGACGTTTCTGAATGTTGAACACAGCAGGTGGGTTGCTGTGACTATAACACTTGATTTCGATTTTTGTTCCCTGCACAACTTCGATCCGTGTTGTATTAATGTCATTCACAGTGATATTTGTCAAGCGAGGACCATCTGTTAATTTAATATTGTTAAATATACAGAACTGAAGCAACATGTTTACAATTATAAAAAAATTGTTTATGTCTCAACCTATAATGATGTCTAAGCTGTTGCTTCAAAAAGTTATGCAACTGCATCATAAAGCCTCTACGCAACTTCTGCTAAGTCCAAGTTTATAGTTGGGAAAACTTTTAAAAAGAAAAAATATTTATCAGTATTCATACAGCTGTAAAAGTCAAAAATAAAAAAGAAAAAAAATATAATAAATTAAATAACCATTTTATTGAACAACCGTTTTTGAACAACCGGGACATTGCAACTCCCTCAATACTATATCTCCATAATATCATTTTTTTCTGAACCCTAAATTCAATTATTTGCAGAATCCAATTGTAATATTTAATATAATATTTGTAACATGAAATGATGTTAGATTTTATTCTTTAGTTTCTGAAAAATCATACCAGCTGTTAGATTTAGACATTTTTCAGTCACATTCATATAGTAAGCAAATATACACGCCTAAACAAAACAAAACTTTGTTTCAAACAAAGAAGAGGAAATTATCTCACATCTAATGTTGACATTGATCTTCTTTTCAATGATATATGGTTTATTGGAATCCGTATCATCAGGATAATTAGTGGCAACAACTTTATACTCTGCTGTATCATTAATGTTCACGTGGATTAAATTTAAGTTTCCTGAATAACTTGCTTCAACCAAAACTTTTTCACGCACGATACCTTTATCATCTTTTTCACATTTCAACCATTTGTATACAGCAGGGGGGTTCGCATCACTTTCAGCCCGTATTGTAAGGTTTGAACCTTCATTTCCATTGATAACATTATTCTTAGCTCCTTCAACATATATTTCCATTGGAACATCTGAAAACAACATCAGATTTCGTAAACTTAATAAGGTTTATCATAAAAGTAAAAAGTGAATAAACGATTTTTATTTATTTTTTGGATTAACAACCACAATATCAAAGAAACCAACTAAAAAGAAGAAACAACTAAATTTGAAAAAATAAAATCCATTTTTTGTGCATTTCAATTAAATCAATATAGTTAAATACAATTACAAATATAATCCCTTATTAAAAAATTTTTGAACACCATCTCAATCATATACTTTTTGCAAAAAATTGTGCTATCATCAATCAATCATCGTGCTATTGTTTATAAAACATGACAACACGTATTTTACACTTTGATATACAAAACTCTTCTTCGCTTTTTCGTATTTTGGTGTATAACTTCAATAGAAACCAGCCTTTATATATTTGAAGATTTTCTTTAACATAGAGGATTACTTGCAGAGGTGAAACAAAACAAACTTAAAATGGAAATGGCAACAGAAATTGCAACTTCAGTATTTTCTTAATTTTTTAGATAGGTAAACAATAAGCAGATGAAATTTAAAATGTTTTTAGTTTAATTGAAGATAGAAGACTATACTTTTAGAGGTCATAATTCTTTATGGCAATTGTTTTAAAAAAATAGGTTCGCTATTCCTAACTTTACACAAACAATTCCCCTCCGCAAAATTGCTTTGTAATTTGCGAAAGCGAAGCTGAGAATTCAAACACTGATATATAAAGAGATTATTTATCTATAATTGAAATTCGCAAGTAAAAACTTCTAACTCACCATACATTAATAAAGATTTTTATAACCATGTGGTTAAATTTCAAGACCAGAAAAAAAATGTTGTCAAAAACTTTAAGCCAGTTAAAAGCTGCTAATTTTGTCACTGTTCAAATATTAACAGTAAACTTATTGACAATGATTTATTTAGCAATAGATAAATAATCATACCCGCAGAACATATATTAATATAATGGAACAGTAATAATATAATTTAACGTTTTAGTTTTTATTGGCCACATTAGTGATAATCATGACGATAAAACGGATTGATTAAAAATTATAAAAATAAATAATTAATTAATTATCATATGTCAATTTGTTAAAAACTAATTATCCCCTTTATCCCCAGAGACTACAAAATTTCATCTAGAACAACCTACTCACATGTAACATTAAGGAAACCACCCATTGCATTTCCCATTCCAAGATCGTTGCTGGCAGCACAATAGTAAAACATAGAGAGAGCACGCACTGGTTTCAAAAAATTTAATCTTTTACCTTTGTTCTCTATGAAAATATACTTTGTATTAGCTTTAATTTCATTGGCAGGCAAAGGTTTATTGCGATACCAGTGATAAACAGTGGTGCCAGCATTTCCATCAGCATTACAATTAAAATTTTTGGTTCCTTTGAGTTCGAATACCCTGCGACTCGGAGGAAATGATTCAATAACAGGCCGATCTAAAAAAATTTCAAACAATATATCCAGAGATTGTATTTAAAAACAAATTAAATCCATTTCAATAAAAATTATTCAAAATTTCATAGAAATACCAAATGAGATTTTAATCTTGATGAACCTTATTATATTGTTTAAAAGGCTATAAACTAAAAAAAAATTTTTATTTAACGACAAAAGATTAACTTTTAGCCTAAATTAATAAATGGTTACAACACAAAAATTGGCTTAAAAAAATTGTCTCTTCCTCCAACAAAAACAGTGATTTTGTGAAAAGTCGAAGTATTTTATTTTGTAAGAGTGGAGGGAGGGCAAGAGAGCTTTTTTCACTAAAAACTCACAGAAAAATATCTATATTTATCTTTTATATTTACCTTCTATGTTGTTTTATTTTCTATGATACTTGCTTCAGGCATTAGTATTTATGATTACTACACTTTGAAACAAAGCTTTTTAAATTTTATAGTCATATCAGTATAACAGGAAATTTTAAGAAAATGTTAATAGCAAAATTTGCATTAAAACAATGGTTATAAATAAAAAATTTAAGTGTGAAAACGCTTAAAAGCTGCAACAAATCATGCTCAACCATCTAAAGTAAGATTGTCATACAACAATTCCGAACATTCTTAACATGTTAATGGTATGATAAAATATGTTTTAAAGTTTAATGTTTAATTTTGTAATTAAATATCTAAGTGAAATATGAAATTGTAGTCAAGGGTCCCCTGGGTACTCCGATCAATAGGTCTCTAAATAAAGAAAAAAAAACATGACCAATGTTTTGAAAAAAAAAAATACAATTTTTCTTAATATTTAACATCTTAGGATTAAAATAAGGCCTTAAAATAGGATAAAAAAGGGTAAAATAGACTTTTATTTAAAGATAATAACTATTAGACAAAATGGATTCAAATGAACGAAAACAAACAAAGTATGCAAAATATTTTTGCCTTTGTCAACTGTAAAAAGTGGTAACGTGAAAGTTTAAAATAGTGTTAATATCAAAACTTACATCAAAAAAATGTTTAAGCGTAAAAGAAGTGCTTAGGAACAAATCACTCTCATTTTAATTAAATTAACCATCTAAATGACCGGTATGTAATTGTGCTCAGCAATAAGTTTGGCATTACGTCAAGCCTTTTTCAAACGTTTAAGTTGACAATACCAAGTATAAAGTGATGGGGAAAATAGAAACTTGTTAATTTTTTTACGTGCGTCTTATAAATGTAACGCAGGCACATCATGGTTCATGTTAAGCTTACTTTATCTTTTTTTAGGATTGTCATACAATTATGACTGTAATGTCTTAGATCATATATCATCACATACATTTACCTTCAAAACTAAGCTTCATGGAAAATAATATTGGTAAAAATTTTTATTTAAAATAAGTTGAAATGAAAATTTTTAAATGATATTAAGAAGATGCAGACCTCTGAATTAGCAGTAAAATTAAGATAGGATCAACTAGGAGTCATAAAGGCAGGCATGCAATTGTGCTGACCTCATTAGCAAAAACGCTATTGGTCAAGCACGTTTTAAAAGTTAAAGCTGACAATAACAAATATGAAGTGAAGAATTGAAAAACAGTATTTTTTTTTGTTTGGATGTCTTGGAAATACTCATCAATATTCCTAAAAATATTCTTAAAAAATAAATTCCGGCACATCACGTTTCATTTTAAGCTTGTTTATGTCAATATATCATGTGTGAAAGGGAATACCATCTATCAACAGTTAGGTACCAAGAAAACAGCTCTAGTGACCAATGAATGGACTTTCAGAAATAATAATTAAAAAAAAAAAGGAAAAAAAAAACCCAATCAAAATCTATGATTGTAACGCGTTAAATTATATATAGAAATGATATTCACAAATTTTTTGAAAATTACCAAAACTTCAGCATAATTGAATTGCAACTTTTTGACTTAAAAACAAAAAATTTTTTAAGGACACCCAGCATCCTTAAAATTAACTTTCTAAGTTGAAATAAATCAAGGAACAATATCCAAGTCCATATTTTCTATGGGCTCAGACCAGGGAAACAAAGGTTTTTGACAAGCGGCCGTTATGGATCGAAAAAAATCATTAAAAATCAACTTTAGCTTTAGAGACAAATGACCGTGAAGGGTGATTTTATAGCAATCCGTCAACTTTTCTGAGAACCTAAAAAAAAACTATATACAAAAAAATATGAGTTTCAATAATGAACACTAAGAATATTTTACAATTTAAAAAAAATAAAGCCAGATGGAAACATTTTTCGAATAACGTATAATTCCCAGATCTTCCAGATAACCCCTGATTTGTAAATTCATACAGTCACTAGGGCTACTAATAAATCTAACAATAAATTAACAGCTCAGAGATATATGCTTTATTTTATTTGAACACAGGTTAAGAAAAAACAAAACAAAACAAAGACCAATTTGGAAAAATTAATTAACAATAAAATACCAAAACTTGCACAGAACAGACAAAAATGGGTGTTTCTTAAAATGCATTGTTATTCTTTTCTTGTAGACATGCATAAGTCTTTATTTTGTACCAAAAACACAAACTTAATATGAAAAAAAGATACGTAGAAATTTAATTATGTAGTTCCAAGTGAATTTATAAGACAATATCAATACCACAGTGGAGAATTTTTAAACAACTTACATCTAACTTTCAAAGTTTTTTTATGCATATCAGAACCACCTCGAACATTAACAACTCTACAAATATATTCTCCTCGACTTTCCCGATTGATTCTAGGGATGACATAGTTGTATCGGGAGTTTTCAGCCACTTGCTCAGTGAGAGGGTCTTCAACGAACTTTTCAATATTTTTATCAACAATTTTTTTAAGTTTAAACCATTGAAACAAAAGTGGGCGTGGATTTCCTGCTGATACTTCACACTTAAGAGTGGCATTGTCACCTTCAGTGAGCTCAAGTTCTGTCAAAACTTTGTCTTTTATCACAGGCGCAACTGAAAACAAAAACAAGAATTAATTCTAGAATGATGTTTTAAAAAATAACGAAAAAGGCATTGAGAAAAGAAAGTAAACAAACAAAAAAAATTATTAAAAAACCCCATAAATAAAAAATCATGAGAAAAATAAAAACATTACCAAATTATAAAATATAACTATAAACTTTTACTACATGAAATACGAAACTACATGAAACCCAGATATTGAAATTTAAAGAATTAATAACACTTTCTATTGCTAAATAAAATTCCAGAAGACATACCAGTCCAGCACGAAATGTATTTTGAAGCAGACCTAAACCAGACTACTGCTATATATAAAGTAATATTTGGATGAAATGACAAAATCAATTGTTTATTTAAAAATGGCAACTTATTTCAATTAAAATCAACACAATCAGATCCCCTGGACTATCTACAAATAATTGTTTCATGAAAAACCAAAATCCTGGGCCTCAAAACTTATTAGAGTTGCCTGAAGGCAAATTTTGCTTGCGAAGACACTAAAGGTATTAAAGCAAACTATTGTTTAACCACCATATATATCATTCCAGGAAATCAAATCACATCTTAGAGTAAATAATATACTAAAGTGAAATATTAGCATATTCCAGGCAGAGAATAACTATCGGTAGGTATTGTAACGTCAAACTTTTAGGCCATGAATTAATATTTTTCACGACATGTAGTAAAATTTTATTTTGATCATTTAAAAGAAAAACTTCAAAGATATTAGAGTGAATATTATAACTAAGTTCTTCAGATATTCTCCTTGCTTAAAGACAAAAATGAATTTTTGTCATTAAGACCAAATCATTTAAACCAAAAAATTTATAAATTTTTTTAAAAAATTGGACATAAACCCTTGGTGACAACAAAAACCCTTGGTGACAAAAAAAATTCTTGGTGACTGGTAGTAACTACTTTTTAGAGGGATGTATTTAACAATGCTTCAGATAAAACTTATGCAAGGACCAAAAAATATGTACCAGTAGTAAGTATTTTTTAACCCAACTAATAGGAGATATGCCACTGTGCATACAATTAATGAACACTTATTCACAATATGGGTTGAGTACTAACTAAAAGACAATGAAGATATTTATGAAGATATTTATTTTCTTGAGCACAGTTTTCAGGTAATCCCTAAACAAAAAATCTGAAAGTAATGTAACCAGCAAAATTAAGCTTATATTACAGGTTTTTTTTACAGAAAAAAAAATCTTAAACTCAGAAATTAAAATTAAAATTTAAAAGTTAAATCTATTATATTATTTAAACTACTATAAATTGCTATTTTATAATTACTGATTATTATTTTTAATCATTTAAATTATCAATAGCATAATACCTGAAATATTATAATGGCTGTACCACAAATTCATTTATTTATACATCCTATCTGCCGGTATTTTGCGCTTAGACAACAGTTTAAATTTCTAAGTGTTGTTAATAATTGTTCAACCCCTTGGAATTGGTAAAATATTCATACTTCTGTAGTTATACCAGGCTAAAAATTGCTATGACTTAAGGGCTTCAACCTCAGAACTTATGATTTAACACCTGAGATACATAAATTTATAGGACACCTAAAAGTGGTTCTTAATAATGGTTCAAATAAACAATACGTACCAACTACAATCAGGTTTGTAATGTTTTTCACAGTAGAGAAGTCATTTAATGTCACGGCACATTCAAATTTTCCTTGGTCTGTTTCAGCAATTGATGATATATCAACTATAAAACCTTTATTATCTTGGGCTGTGGTTATTGAAGTTCTTACAGAATACCTCTTGTTATTTTCGTTTACTTTAAAAGCATTGTTACCATCTTTAATGATAATGGGGAGGGTTTTTGCTGTGGCTGGATCCAACCTTGCTACAATTATTAATCTAATGGAGTTTAATGGAAATGTAAAGTTCCATCTCAAAGAAGCAGTTTGACTGTTCCGCACATATAATACATCCACACCATAGATTTCATCAGCCCCTGAAACAAAATAGTTAAGATAAATATTTCTATAATTATCTAAATTTTAAAGAAACTCCTGCAACGTAAATTTCTAGATATACAAATATCAACCAAAGTGTTAGTCAACTAAGTTATGATTCTCTATACTGTCAAACCGCTATAACTCTGCAATAAAGCTAACAACAACACAAAATTGAAGACAGCTAGATTTTTACCTGACTATCCAATACAGGATCAAAAGGGTCATTCCATATCAAGTCATTCATGAAACCAAAAAAAATAGGCTTAGGTAATTTTTAGATAATTAATACAAAAAAACATGATCAAATGTTGAAAGTTGAGGTTCTAATTATTAGTTTTTAAGGGAGACTCGTTTTAAAAAGCTTGATATTTTTATGGAGACTCGTTACAAAAAGCTTGATATTTTAATGGAGACTCGTTATAAAAAGCTTCATGTTTTCATGGAGACTCATTACAAAAAGCTTGATATTTTAATGGAAACTCGTTATAACAAACTTGATGTTTCAAGGAAGACTCTTTATAAAATGCTTGA
>JAUZNK010005959.1:0-25781 GCA_035046665.1 Euphysa ruthae
ATTGTTCGAGAATGCTCTTCTCCGAAAATTCGTTACCACAAGTGGTATGAATTGCGAAACGTCAGTCTAATTCCAACGAGACTGACAATCAACTTCAACCTCATGCATGGCTGATGAGGCCACAATGAGGTCGCTTTTGAAGTTGAGCGGAATCGAGTCCTCTGTCCTTCCTACAATTGGTTAGGCGAGACACAAATCGAACGCAATTTTTCGAGAATGCTCTTCTCCGAGAATTCGTTACCACAAGTGGTATGAATTGCGAGATCCTTAGTGAGTAAAAACCATCCATATTATTACGGAAACGTCTTTGAGAATAACATCGCTGATAAAGATGCAACTAAAGAACTAAAATAGAATCAAGATATCAATTTACATTTTTTATGGATAAAATTCATTTTAAAACATAAATACTAGAATGAACTAAGTATAGTAGAGCAAAAAAAAATCGAAAAAATTCGATATATTAAATGTTTTATAGGGGGGGGGGTGGCAAAAAAGGAAATAGCACCCATGGAAACCATCCAATTTGTCTGATAAGACCCTTTTTCAAACTCACCAAATACATTAATAATGTTACGAAAATTGAACGACTTCGACTGGAATATCCTAAATCCATTTTAGTAGAAGTGAGAGATGCAGCCTGCGCTAGGTTAACAATATGTAATGGTTGTCGTGGCGTTAAACCAGCGAAGCTTCATATCTATTAGTGGAAGGAAACGTTGGATGGAGTGTGGTTGAGACAGCAGACAAGAGATTAAAAAATGAAATCCATACAGGCAATCGAATTACATTCCAGGAAGGTAAAGGGGACAGGCAGGTGCCTGTTTTTATACATCTAGATTTAGTTAATGCTTTAGAGTTTCTCTCCAATGCTCAAATTTGAAGTGAATCTGACATCATAGCAAATAATGCATATTTGTTTCCTTCGATAAAGTTGAGTGATTAATAACCATATATCCGGTTGGCATTCTATGGTGGCTTACTGCAAGAAATGCAATCTTACTGATAAAATCAATGGCACTATGAATTGATACAGGGTTTCCACACTTATTGGTGCATTAAGTGCTTCATTCTGAGCAACAGATAGCGTATGAGCATTGTGGTGATATTAACCAAAATATACCGAACTCCTCAAGCTGAGCAGCAGTTATTGACAACAGGGAAATATCTACAACGAATAGACCAACTTATATTTTTCGGAAAAGAAGGTATTTTGTTGTTATTTATCTGCTCTCGCTAATGATTTGTTTTAAAGTTAATAGTTTGTTTTAAAGCTAATAGGCCTATAAGCATACAAAACTGCATGAAAATATTTGCTTTTATATTTTGAAGCTGATCCTACAGAAAGTACATAAATTGTAATTTATCAGTAGATCTATCAATTAAGATGATATATTATGGAAGAAAACAAAATAAATGTTGTCCATAATCCCAAAGTTGTTTGCATTTTAGATAGATGAACAAAAGCTTTATATTGATGAGTAATAAAACAAACTTTTCAACTAGCTTTTCAGGAACGATTGCTCAATGTCAATCCATTTGAATTTTCGATTTTCAGTTGTTTTGACCATTGGATGTTTAGGTTATTCCACAGTGGTCATCTGGATTTATGTGAGTATTTTTCTGATGTTATATTTTTGATTTTGCTGACTCTACAATAGAATTAAATTAGGTGAGAACAGTTTGCATATTAATGGTCAGCAAAAAACACTTTGCATCTTGTGTTACAAAACATTAACCATCAGAATCATTGCGACAAGCTTTATTTATGAAACGATTTTATAAAGCTTCATAGCTCTACCTGTTTTTTATATGCAAGATATACAAAATAATTCTTTTTTATGTTTCTAAGAGCTTTTCGGATGAAGAAAATCGTAAAATAGTAAATTCGTTTCCTTAAATTTCTAATTACCTTATGGTCATTCAATGAAATATAGACACCAAATAATCAATTTTTTAAAATAATTGTGTTCAAAAAATATAAACTATTTACCAAGTGGGGTAGTAATATCTTATAAATGTTTAAAGTTTATGAGACTCGTTTGTCAAATTTTTGTATTGAAAATGATGCTCTTGGAGGAATTTCTGATGATGATGACAATTTTTTTTCGATAAATTAGTCCACTAAGGTATTTTAAATTTATGTTTAATGTGTCATCCATTATACCATGAGAATAATTTAATTATGGTTTTTAATTGTGGTGTCATAGAAACAGCTTGTTGTCAAATCACAGGTTTTCCTTGATAATATTAATTTTTTCAAAAATTGTCTTCATCATTTTGTGAATTTAATGGGACACATTGTATATGGATTATATCCTTCAAAGCATGAGATGATCTCATGAAAAGTGTGTTACCCTGTCAATTCAGATGATTCAATTTTTATTTACTGAAACGATTGGTTTTTAAAATTATAAGAACAAAGCAATTGGTTGGATGGAACTTTTTATAACTTGATTCTATCGTTTTTAGTCGATTGGAATTAAACTGATTGTAAATGTTGATTTTCTTCTCCAAGATTGGACACACTTATCTTAAGATAGTTAATTTTTATTTTATTGATGTTCACTTTTAGAACCACCCAAAAACCTTACAATAGGAAGGAAAACAAAAAGAAGAATTTTCAAAAGTTTTCAATGACAATTTGGTGAAAGATTCTCGATATCCATGGTTTTTTTTTTTTTTTGGTTTATTAAAACATTCCTTATAATTTTAAAAGCAGCACCTATATACAATTTACAAGAAGGAGAAAGGCTGAAGAGATAGTTTCTCTTTAACATGTCGTGTTTTAACTCGACATATTTTTATTTTTGATTAATTCCAAAACTACTTTCTTTCCATTCAAGCTACAATCTTGAGCTTGGTTACTTATATTTATTGTTTTTTGAAATTCGTACTGTTTAAATGATTTTACTTTCGCTTCGATTTATTTTGGACTGATTGTTTCATACAAGTTAAAAGCTACTAACCTGAAGTGTTTCTGATTTAGCTTAAATATACAATCAGTAACTGAAGTTATGCCAGTTTTTATTAATTTTTTTCTAGATCGCAAGACTGATCAAGATTTTGATGAAGATAATACATTGGCATTCTCTGCAGTTTGTAATCACATTACAAATGAAAGAGTGACACTGAAGAGAAAACGAGAAGCATTAAGAAACGCTTCTGCTTTACAACTATAGACATTTTTATATGGGATATTTATTTGGTGTCATATTTAAAATTTTATGCTACCATGTTATGTTAAGAAAAGAAAAAAAAATGTTTTAAAGGGTTTTCTGATAAGTCAGAGTAGACAATTTTATTCAATTAAGAAAGATGAAGAAACGGATTAATTTGGAATAAAACCAAAAATTGAATTATATCCGTAATTTGATCAGAGGCTACACTAATTATTTAGTACACTAATAAGGAAACTTGCTGTTTTTAACAGTTGTTCTTGTTTTTATGTATTCAAAACATGTCCAAATTTATAAAAACTAAAAAAAAAATCAATTTTTCCCGTGATTAAAAGGGCGGAAGGCCCGAATTTGAAAATCTGGCAGGCGTAATTTTCTTTAAAACTGCTTATGTTTTAATCTTGCAAGTTTTTCCCGTGTAGCTTTTTTTCTTTACGTTGCATCGCAATTCCTGTATGTAAGTTGAGATTACTACCTTTATAAACATAACTAGCAAATTTTATGTCAGTAGCGCTTTCGGTTCCTGAGAAAAACATGTCTAAATATTCTCTTCAGTTGCGTCACCTGCATTGGTTTTTCGTTTTTAAAACGTACATATAAACTCTATTTATGCAATAGTTTCGCAAGTCAACAAACTAAAAACTGCGGAAGAAATTCAAGCAATTAGAACTAAGTTCAACATATATGCCTTTTTGACATCATTTCCCAATAATCTGGTTCAATGACTTGGATTTTGCAGCAGAGTATCCGAACCGAGATCTTATTGGTATTGGTGCAATGAGATATCGTATGGGGTCTAGCAAAGAAGTCTATGTATTAAGTTGATTTACAGGTAAGTTTCTCATGCTGATATTTCCACTGAATTTTGGTTCGCAAGCAAAACTAATGGCGTATTTCACCAACGCGGTTTTCAGAGTAGTGAAACAGCACATAAGTAACTGACTTCATGAAATAATTTTTCTACTTTTTGTCTGACAGCAAAATACGTTAATAATTTTGTAAAGTATTCATCACTGCGAAACTACCTGTCCTTACAAATTTCTAGCTGGCGCAAAAATTGCTTGTGCGTTTTTTTTTTTTTTTGAACACTTGTATACACGGTTTCGCATTTACAACAACTTATCATGCGTTAAATGTATCATAGTTACGATATGATTATTTTTTTAGCTTCCAGGTAGATAAAGTTTTTGTTTCTACCTGGCAGTCAATGCATGTAGCAACTCTCACCTAATAAAGCTGCAACTACAACATTGATGCGTAGTGCGGTTTTTGTCATGAACCGTCAAACCCATCGGTACTTGCTTCTCACGCAACGGATTGTATGCCGCTTTTGATTATCTTTTCATAAACATTAAGAACACTAAGATTTGTTCATAGGCGATGGTTTTTTCATTACTTCATAAAATTTCTCAAATAGTAGTGAGCCTTCTACCGGTTTCTCGAAATGCTAAAACAGCTCGAGTATTTATAGAAAACGGTTTTCGACCATCGCCGATTTTACTTCTTGTACTTAACGTCTGTAGCATTCTCTCTACAGCACATTTTAAATATTTCACTTTTTTGCTGCTTAAACATATTTGAAAATTGTAGATATTTGAATCTCCTCTTTAAATGAGATGTTTTGAAGTAAATCATGATTGAAATGATTTTTTTTAACGAAATATCGGTTTAGCGCGATTAGAAGAGCTACATCTTTTTTAAAAAAATATATTGATAGAAATAATAGTTTGAACATAATAATGGACTTAAGCCAATAGTTGCTAGTCTATTCTGGTCTAAACTGTTGTTAAAATTAATGTATACATCTGTCGACTTAAAGGAGACATTTTGGTGTCGACTTTAAGTTGATTTAATGAAAAATTAATATTTAGGTCGACATATATACCATTTAAATCGTTAGGTCGACAAAAAAAATAAAAATTTGCTTTTTTGAGTAAGTTAGACGACTAAATAAATAACATTTAATGGATTTAAAGCCAAAATAAATAGTGTCGACTTTAGGTTCGTGATACTGTCGACTTTGGGTCGAACCAGGATTATATATATATATATGTAAAGTTGACATCTATTTTTCATTCAGCATTCAATGACACCCAACAACTCATTTCTGTAAACATCTTGACCAAGATCGCCTTCTGATGATGATCTATGTTGTAAAACTGCCTTCTGCTACTGTTCTATGTCGTGAATCGTCCACTTTCAATTCAAATTTGGAGACAGAATTGTCTATGGAATTATATGATATGATTACATTTGCTCGCATCTTTTTACCAATATCCGTTTGTTGTTGTATAGTTGTAGAAAAAAACTTTCTAACATCTCATATTTACAACTGAATCATAAAGAGTTGTTTTCTTCACACAATTCAGTAAAGTCTATACTTGATTTTTTAATGCACCCTGCGTGTGAACACATATTACCACAAGCATCACATATCATTAGAGAATTATCATATACAAGGTTGCTTTTATATTTTCTACATGTAAAACGTGGACAAAATGAATTTGAATCGATGGAAATGATTTCTGCAGTTGTTGTCATTGTGGAAGTGTCACTTGCCTGTGTCGGTGCTGAAATTACACTGTTAGAAAGCTATGACAGTATTTTAAATCCATTTTAGTAGACAAAATTTTGTAGCAAAATTTCACCAAAAATCATCAAAAGTTGAATGGATTCATGTGATAATTATGTCAGCACGTTTGATGTGCATTTATTGAAACGCATGATTGCTAACAGTTTTAATCAGAATTGCTGTACATGTGTCGTCTAAAGGTTGGAAAAAAGATTTATATAAAGCAAATATCCTAGCAATATTGATTGGTTGTCTGCGGAATGATGGCTGGTAACAAATCAAATTAAACGACTCATTATAAAAAAAAATCATTTTAGAATATAAAAATCAAACTGTCTAGTTAGCTTAAATATGAAGTGCAAAAATTCCTTTTCTCTTTGGTGTACGATCTGCAGTTAATAGTCAGCAATGTTTCGTTTTTATGCTATTTACTATCAAAGCTGGTTTACCTCCCCAGCCACCCCCCACACCATCACTAAAAAAATTCCAAGGGAAATTTATCACTATAAATCAAGATTAAGACCTGACACTAAATACCTGAGAATTTTCAGCTTAAAATGATAAATAAATTAATAAAATTTATTTCCCCGTATAGATCCTGTATCCAAAACACGGGATCCTTTTTCAAATTGTCTCCTATTATCAGTCGACCTCTTCCTTTGTTATAATATACAAGTGCAGCTAAATTAAAGCACAAGTTTTTTTAAAAAGTCTTTAAAATACTTTTTGATAAATCAACAAGCGATTCAATTTGTTTCAAATAAATTTGGTAAAAATAAACTCTATGAAAAGTCCATGAAACATCAAAACAAAATACAACAAAATTGAGCCATTACATTTTTTAAGAATTTTTTTGAAATTCACAGGAAATTAATCAGTACACCATGAAAAATTTAGAAAAAATTATAGTGCAACATGGTTTCTAAATAAACACGATTATTCCATCAAATTTTTCACCCAACATGATATTTCTCAAAATAAAACCTTATCCTTAAAAATATGATCTTAAAAGTTTACTAATGTCAATGTTTGTGATTACTTTAAATCAATTATTATCACGTTAAACACGCTTTCAATACAATGTATTCGAGTGAAGCAAGAAGCTTAAGGAATGTCCATCGAACATGGTTCAAAAGATAAAAACTTTTATAACATTCACCGTGATAACATTGTTCACAAAGTGGGAAACAAATTCAGGAAGATCGAATTTTGCCACGATGATAACTGGCAACCCATCTTTTAAATCAAAATGACCGCAAGGATCAGTCACTTTAACACTATAAAACTCGATAATTAGCAAAAAAAAAAACGATAAGTGATGCTGCAAAAAATTCTGCTTCGGACTTCTCAAAATTTATTCGTTCTTTCCAATTTTCTTCAAAGCGATATTTCCAAATATTTTCTTTACAAAGCTATTTTCCTAAAAACCTTATTTCTCAAATATTTTCCTCAAAACGTTATTTCCTACGATTTTCTTTAAATGTCTGCAAGGATCAAACTTACATAACAAAACACAGTAAGGCACGGATAAATATTAAAAACAAACAAATAAATAAGAGTAAAGATTCTGTTATCATATCTATATTGTACTAATAGTGTGAACACACAAACATTGGACCTCTTACCATGTCGGATGTACAATTTGATTTACTTCAGGTCCAAACTAAACCTAGGCATTAATCATGAAGTATGAGATAGGTGTGCGTTATGTTGATAAGTAAGCATGTTGAATGACCAATTCTATCCAAATGATGCACCGAAAAAAACTACATTAAAGTAATAATGTGGGATGGATAAACAACTAAACTGAAGGTAATATTTTTTTAAATTATAACGTGAAGGTCATAATAACCTTTGACATACTAAATCCATCTGAATTTCAAATGAAAATAAACAAGTTAAAAAAGATAAATAAAATAAACTTTGGTTTGCTGATCACTAATGCCTTTTGTCCAACATGATAAAAATAAACCTTAAGAAATAAGAAAATTGATAACATTTTTTGTATTTTTAACCCATATAGCTATAGATTTTCTGAAAGCCGAATAATGCCTGATTTTGGCTATTATAAAATGTTAAGTCTTTAAAAAAATGAAAAATATTTTATATGAAAGCAATGAGTTTTGTAACAGAGCCCATTGGTTCAGCATAAAAATAACAGAACAGTTTTGTCTCAAAATGACATCATCACGTCTTTAACTTTTAACTTAACGAATCTTTTTACATTTCAATTTATTAAAAAATTTAAAATCTAGCCTTTACTTAAAAAAAATGCTGTAAAATGTGAGGGAAACGAGAATTATTAGTTATGTTCATTAAATACACATTGCTGTAATAATTAAGTATGCCAAAATTATTGAAAATGTTCACTTCTAGCACTTATTAATCAATCTCTGCCCTTTGTATTATATACCGACATAATTTTGCACATTTTAAACAAAATTTATTATGTATGTTGAGCAATCAATTTCATATTATATAGAGTCACATCATGCTCCATACACAAAACAATTGTTGCTTAGGTTTACATAAGAATCCTCTGGGCAAAGTTTATTCATTGACAATTTACGGCTTATATCAACAAGCAAATTATTTAACCAAGCCACGAAAAATGCTAGGTACATATAATTGTTCTATAATAAGCTTGCATACAAAGTTTTTTCATCGTGTTTGCATTTCGTTTGACAGAAATTTTATGTCGGAAAATATATGAAATTTAAATATTTGTTATAAAACATGACAGGCCGTCTTGCAGCAAAAACTAAATGTGAAAAATTGACACTAATGCATAATAATTAAGTTCTTAAAATCTACTAGCCGCTTATTTTATTGATACTGCCAAGTAATTTAAAAACATGTCTTGTCTAAGCAGGGCGCTGATGCTCAAAAAAACACAATGGGCTGTAAACATTCTAAAAAAGGCATAATAACCTTCCATTATATTAAGTGGTCTTAAAAAGTGTTGCTGTAGATATTGAAAATCCAGCAAAATTTCAGCTCTAGATGACTTCATAAAATGTGTGATTTTTTTTAGCATTTTTACAATAAATCGACTGAGCATATTACAAAATAAATTTTTTTATGTCTCATACCTAAACATTTTATATCTAAAAAAACTCCAGCCACTGAAAACTTCAATCTGATTCAAACTATGATGAGGTATCAACACATTCAAACTATTTGTAGTTACTTGAGTCGCCGTTACTAGTTTTGTTTCCGTCCATTTTATATTCATTTTCACATGTGTCGCAATTAAATAGGTCAGTGCATACAAGTGCAAGCTTTTTAAAAGTATAGCTGCGTGTGCAACATTTATTCTTGTTACAGTTACATGAGATCAAGGAAACTTCCACCCCAGGAGCAAGATTTCGTAACACTTTTAACAATTTTATTTCGGGAATATCACCTTTTTTTATCCAACCGTTATCAACTGGACACGGAACGATAGCAGTTGCATATAAATTATTTCCATACAGGTCACAAACATGTCTTTCTATAACTGAAAAAAAAATCGATACTAAGCACGAAGTTTTCTTCCAATTTTTGTTGAGATTTTTGATATTTGCATGATCCATTCAATTTTTTAAAGGCTTTTTTTTTACCGATTCCGTTAAATGCTCTAGTATAATTGTTTTCAGTTAGCGCATGTAGTCAAGATAAAGCTAAATACATATCTAGACCAAGTTCAACTGTAATATCAGATATAATTTGTATAAATTTTCGATTACCCGACCCGGTTTTTACATATATGTTTACTTCGAGTTTATCTTCAAAATAAAGATCATATATGAGAATGTCACTAACTACGATGAAAATACAAACTTTCAATGCGTCATTCTTTACCTTATTACGTTTTGTCAACTGAGGAACACTTCTGTATCCACCTCCTCTTGCTCATGTATATAAAACGGCTTCTTCGATACAGTAAATAGTGTTTTTTGTAAATTCTATGTTAATTAATTTAGGATTAAGTTCACATACAAGGTATAACCTGAAAGAATATCATTAAATCTGTTAGCGTCTGACCAATTTTTATTGAGAATCTTTGCAAAAACAGTCCTTTGGTCACCACATGTCAAATACTGCGCCCATTGTTTGAGTATCTTCTGATATCTTCGCTTAAGACAGACACCCTCGCAACGTTTCGCTGCGTCTAGCATGTACATACCCTTTGATGGAATCTTCATGATACTGGTCAGTCATAAAATAAGTGATTTTTACCGTTCAGACCTGGAAAAGTCATTTTACCATAAAATCGGATACCTTACCAAATATAAATAAATCTCCTGCCTGGAGTTGTTGACCTTGCCTTACATGTTTCAATTTTCATGTTTCCATTTTGATTCGTCAAAAGCAGGGAGGTATGTTATTTCATAAAATTGGGTCATTATATTATTCTCTAACAAAAAATTAAATACTGTCCAGCTTGGAAGAGTTTGATTTCCATTCTCATTAATGTAGAAGTATCCGTATGAATTTTAGTAAGTTTGATGCAATTATCGTATCTATATTATTGGCATTTGAAACTTTAAAATCTTTTATTGGGTCAGGCCTTTCTCTTTTTCTTTGAAAAACCTCCAGTGACTTACTTAATCTTTTAAATGAATGAAGCCTTTCTTTATTCCCATTTCGTTCAGAGGATAGGTCTTTGTTTCCAAAAGTTTCTTAAAAATCATTTATTTTTAGTTGGGCTATGCTTCCGTTAGTACTATGCATTGAAATAAATTTCAATACATAGTACTCTTTTAGTTCACTCTTTTGATTGTAATACGTGTTTCTCGACTTGCATAGATATGAAATTTTCAAGTAATTCAGACTTAACTGTTTAATTTCGAAGTAAAGATGATTCGTTAAGTAGCCACTGCTTATACGTTCGATCGATTTGATTTCATTTCGAAAATATTTTCCAGCTGATTGAACCCTTAGCTTCTCTTCGGCTTCAAATAACTTTTTAGTCAGAATTCCAATAATTTATCCCTTTGGAACATAGCCATTGAATTAAACGACCTTTAACTTATAGCGCCCATAGATCGATAGTACCTCCAATCTCTTGTTACATAAAATTTAATAATGTTCGTTTATCTGGTTTCGACCTAGGTTCTTCACGTTCTTACATGTAAACATCAACTATATAGGTAGTATGAACAATCCTACTTTCCTTTAACTCATTCGAATTTGCAGACATTTTCTTTACTCCTTTATCAAGTGTGTATTTAGAAAGTACTGGATAATTATTGTATAGTTATGGGAACATAACATCATTATAAAATCATTCCATCGCAATGATGTCAACCCAGCTATTTCCTCATATAAATACTAGAAAACCGGCTGTATCGTTTTGCTGTATTGCATACGATTGGAGTGTTAGAGCAGCTTTTTCTGTTCTGAATTTTTGAAGTTTTTAATAAAAATTTTTGGTGGACAGGTTAATATTATATTTCAAACAGATAGAGTATTCGTTGTCAGAAACCGTCTAAGATATAAGACAAGTATCGTTTTTTTATGTATCTAAAAAACTTTATTGAAAAATCAATAAGGAAAAATGACCCAAACGAAAAGAACTACGACATAAATATATGTGGCTTTATCAGGAAATTTTACTGGAAACTAGTTTCCATCAAGGTTCCATCCACTACTGTTTCGGTTTTAAATGAATAATCAACTGATTTCTACAACAATAACTTTAAACTACAAATTGCCTAAGTGATTTCTTTTTCTAACTGTTTGGCGTGGACAGTCGCCGCATTCAGCATTTTCGTCAATGCAGATTTTTCTTTATGATTCGTTTGATGAGTATAACTGTTGTAACACTTGATGAAACACCAGACCTTCTAACTTTTTAAATGACTTTTCCGTAAAACATCTTAATTTAGTTTCTTTAGCGTAAACTTTGTTATGAGTTAAAAATAATAATTGAACTTGTTTTATTGATGGAAAATTAAGTTTTTCTATCTTCATGTTTCATGAAAGTCCTCGGATCGTGAAGCCACAGTGTGTTATATTATTATTATTGTATGTTTGATGAAGAAATTTAATTATGGATCAATTATTGTTCGCAAAATATTTGTAAGGTTTTCACTCTTGATGGCAGAGAGTTTTTACTTATTGTTTACGTCTTGTAAATGCAGGCAGAGGCAAAGATTATATAATAAATATTATTGATTTCACATAATATAAAATAATATGAAATATCTTTCAGATGAACTCAAAAAAGTATTATCTACCATAATATCTACTGGTTTGTTTTGTACACACCCAGATACATATATCAAAAACAGACATTCCAATGAAGCATGCTACGAAATGTGATGTTTAGGTCTATTAAGGTGGTGCCTGTTTTAAAAGAAGTTTACACGAGACATGTCGGCAGTTTTTTCACCTGATATCTTCACAGAAAGATAACTCGAAACTCCAGCAAAAATATTCTTTTCAATTATTTGGTAAAGAATAAGAATATCTTTATTTCAAAATGTCCACAGTAAATGCAAGCAAACCCCTATTATTTACACGTCATCTAAAAGTTAGACATAAAGAAAAGGTTCATATCTAAGCTCATAACTTGTAACCAGTTGTCAAATTGGCAGATAGAAAGGTGACCTATCTAATAAATTGAGTTACTTCTTAAGAATTCACGGCTTACATAAAAGAAAAAATTGAAATGCACCAAGTTTATAGCTTAAATAATATCAAGTTGAAGTCTATGGACAAAAATAAGCGTGCATGACTAATTTTTTTTTTAATTCTGTAATTTGTAACCCTATCCAATTTAGCGGGTAGGCAGCAAAAATTGTTAGAGTAAAATTAACCTAACAACTTAGATTTCTTTTCAAGATTGGATGACAAATGTTCCTCCAACCTGTCAAAATCTTCCAGTGATTTAACTGTTCGAAACACTTGTAAGTGAACACACCATCAATGTTTCCAACAATTTATTACAGTAATTGTCATACATCAGTAAGCAAATGCATAATTCTCCCTTGAAGCTATGGAAAAAAAATATTAAAGAGTTACAACATATGAGCACACAACTCTTCACAACTTAAACTCTAAATCCCATGCCAAGCAGTCAATATGAAAAAACACATATCCAAAACATAGAAATACAAAGACCAAAACATTTGTAGAGAAATTAAGGCGGACTCATGATAGCGAAAAAGAATAATAATTTGCACTTGTATTTTCATTATTTATGGTATTATATCTTGAAGAATCCGCAACATTTTTTGGTTTCAATGTAGTCTCTATGTAGTTGAAATTGTTTATTTTTTATTTCAAATACCTAAAGCCGGTCGCCAGTTTTTTAAAAAGCGCAGCTGGTCAGGTGTTGGAACACCAAATTTTGGCAATGTCCTTTTGGAAAAACAAGACAGAAGTTTTTGTTTTTGGTGACTTTAAAATCAAAAGATTAAACCGGTACCTTTCTGATCTTAATTTGTGTGGTGGCCATGTTAATGTGGGGATTGGTGGTGATAAGGTGGAGAATGTATATTGGAGAATTAATAGTTTTAACAATGTAGTGAATTACAGTGTTATCCACTCTGGTAAAAACAACCGAAGCGACATACCTACGTAGAGAATATGCCAAAGCTTGGATGAAATTTGTGTTCATTTAAATCAAAACCACCACATTGTTCATGTTTTGTTATCTGTTATACTTCCTCGAATGGGTTTTTTTGGTGATCTTATTTCACAGTTCAATATCGAACATGTTAGTTGGGCTGAAGGCATAAAATTTCATGAAGACCTCTTCTATGTTGAGGTCCTCTATCTCTTCGAGAAGAGTAGTAAGAGGCTATTTTTTGAATTTAAACTTAGTATTATGACGAAAGTTAGAAAGTTAACTTCTCCTAGAACTTAAAAAATCTTGTTGAAAACAATACGATTTTCTGTTAAGAAACAGCCATTCTTATCTTTGCTTTTAGTTTAGAAAATTTTGGGAAAATTAATGACATTTTCATCCAGTCTTTTATGGTATTTTTGTAGTGAGTTGTTGAAATTTCTGTTAGACTTCTTTGTAAATGGTATCCGGATTTATATCTGCAGGTATTTTTTCAAATGTTATAAAGATTATTTCTTACTTTCGTTTTGATAGGCTGACGACATTATCTTTAAGGTAGCTTCTGAAACTACTGGAATAGAAAAAATGACTTCTGATGGAGCAAAGGAAAAAGATGCTTTTACTGCAAATATCAAAAAAGTAATAACTACTGATCAAAATGCTCTGGTTAACAAAATGTATGATCTAATCTGGTTTTCATAAATAATTCTATTTGGTTCCTTTGCTTGCTTACAGATACCTGAGCATGTGTATGTCCATATTTACATAATTGTTTTTCTCACTGACTCTTCCTTTTTTTTCTGACATTTTAATATGTGTTAGTTTGGTTTTTTCTATTTTGTGAGATAAAAATTCTAACTTTGAAAAAGCAAGGAATGACTTTTACTTTTGGATGAATAAGTTTTTTAAAAAAGAGAAAACTTTCTCTTGTTTTTTTTTTATCATTTTTCAGTCTTTTCCTATGACATATAATGGGTTTAAGTAGCTTACCCATGTATGCATATCGGCTATTGTAAGTTTTAGTTGAATACTAGCAAGGTCAGTTGTTTCCTATTAACAGGCATTCCCTGCTATTTATTAGCGATCAATGATTCTTTGTATCCATCTTTGTAAAAACATTTATCTAGCTTAAGGGAAAACATCCAAGATGAGGTTTCTCATTCGTTAATTATGAACAAATATCCATATACATATACATATAATATGCATATACCGTATGCATATGTTTTCAAGCTATATATTTAAGTGTGTTAAATCTATCCCCTCTCATCTAAACAGGATAAATGTTAAAGTGGCAGTTTTTTCATGATATTTAGATTATACTCATATTTATTCAAGGTAAAGTGGTATTTTTTGTAACCTTACTAATTCTTTACCAATTTTTTTGAAGAAAGTTTTTTCACTACTAATAGAGAAAATCTATTTATCACTAATTATTTGGAAAATTGCAAAAACATGACATATTTAGAATTTTAGTTAATTGGTCCAGATTCAAGCCGGTAAATTTATTTATGTTAATCCATGCGTTTCTTTTTCTTCAAAAGACTATACCAAAATCAGTTTTCAGGTATAGGTTTCTTATGAACATTATTATAATTTGCACTTAATTTTAGATTGCCTGAGAGACGGCCTTGTCCTCTTTGCAAAAAAAATTGTTGTTAAAGTTCCATGACACCTTTCTAGGAAAGAACATAATTGGAGTGCTGAATTGGCTAAAGCATCAATTAGTCTTTTTACCTTGAGAAAACCAATACACGAAAAGAAGTTAAAAATATAGATGTGAAAGATTCACATTCTCCTCGCTTATGTCCCATGCCTAATTGTAAAAAAGTTGTCTAAAATTTATTTTTTTTAAAAAAGTTTGAAACATAGAAATATCCCAAAAGAAGTTTATTGGCACATGCTAGGATCTGCTAAGAAATATGATTTTCTCACTTTCCAGGAAAATGTTGTTAATGATCTAGGAGAAAAAGTACCTTTATAATGTTCAAGTTATTACTCCAAGAAAAGTAAAAAAGCTGCTTTCAGTTGTAAATGATCCATTTTCTCAGGAACAAGATCAAGAAAATGTTCCAGCTAATGAAGAAGAAAATATAACACTGTTAACACCATCGTCTATGGTTATAAAAAGAAATGATCGAAATATAAATATCTTGATAAACCAAGATCTAAAATGTTTGCAAGAAAATTTTAAAATTTATCAAATTAATCGAGGAGAAAAAAGTCCATGTTCAACACCAATGGATTATCTACAAGTATCTACCGCAAAAAAACAAAATTCAGAATTTTTTCAACAGCGTTTTCCTTCTGATGATATTACTGAGTCTGATATATTAACAATATCAAATGCTGTTGTTAATAGTGTTAGTTTACAAGTAAGTAACAAGTTAGTAAACAACACTGACGTTACCAAACTTCATGAAAATAATAGTCTGCAACCTACCCTTTTAAATACTAGACGTTGTTGTACCAAAAATACTAACTTTGCTTGTATGGATGTTGATGATGATCTTAGTGAAGATCCTCTATGGTCTGAAGATAGCCACACAGATATTGACTTTAATATTATAAATACTTAATTTTTTCAAATTTTTAAAACAACTTTTTTTTTGAAGATTCTGAGAAAATAGTTTTTTTATGTCAAAAATATCAAGCGGTTAACAAAAATTGTTTTTATCAATGCTTATAATAAAATTTATCGAAAACCAAACATTACGTACTATCTAATAAGACCATTTTTGGGGTGGGCAAATATGCAAAACTTTAGTTATCATTTAAAATTTTAAAATTTTGTGCGGTATGATATGTCTTTCCAAAGCAAATTTACATAGCTTGTTTAGATCTTGTTGATGAGATATTCGGGGTGTATTTTAAGAGGTGTACTGAGTTTGTGTGTTAAATCATAAAGAAAAAAGTCCATGTCCACACCAATAGATTATCTACATGTATCTACCACACAAAATTTAGAATTTTTACAACAACTTTTTCCTTCTGATGATTTTGCTGAGTCTGGTGTATTGACAAAATCATATGAAGCTGTTAATGTTAGTAGTCTACAAATAAATTACAAGTTAGTAAACAACCCTGACATGAGACTCTGTGCTAAAATTTAAAATATAACTATACCAGACAACATTGACTGCCTTAATGCTAAATCTATAAAAAAGCCAAGTTTTGCCATAACTTCTCACAATTTTATATACACAACCAAAGAAGCGCAAACTTCCTGAGTATTTATATATATTGATTAAATATTCATTTAACCTAAAAAAACTGAATATTTGAGTATCTAAACTTGTATATTACCTTGAATACTAGGTAAATCAATTAAGTTGTTCAATGGAGTCAAATTAGCTCAGTGGTATTGCACTGTTTTGAAGAAAATTTAATTGACTTATATTTATTTAGTCTATTCAGATTATATTACTATGCAAATTGTTTTGGTTCAAAAACCATTGCCAAACTTTTTTTTCAAAATGGTACCAGTAATAGTCAGTTTTGAATCTAGAGATCTATTAATTTAAAGCAGATGCTTCTAAACATATATTTAAACATAGTATTTTTATTTAATAAAGGTATAAAATGTAACATGAAATGCTAATAATCTTGCCAATAATTTTACAAAAGATTTCATTGTCTTGACATTTATGAAAAAAAAATTAAGAATCGATATTTTAAAAATCAGGTCCCAGCTAGTTACACAAAGTGAAAGCATATAAACAGTTAATTTGTCATGTCACCCTTTTAAAAACAGAAAGATCGAAATTTTTTTGCGATTTTCTGCTTGTTTTTTTACTGGAGTTTTCAGTTTAAATTCGCTTGTTTATTTTTAACTGAAATTTGTTGCAAAAAATTTTGAAATGTAAAAAGAATAATGTTGCTGCATATAGATCAATTTTTTAAAAAAATGCCACCAATTGAGGAACAAAAAATTTTGTAATAAAAATGTTGTAGAATGAGGAATCATATTCTGAAGTGGAAAAATTGTTTAAGTAATGTCAGGAATTCTTGACATCACCTGATCGAGGGTTGAAAAGTGAGGAGACAGTGAAGGAAAGCATTAATGATACTCGGAGGATTGTAGTCATATTGGAGGCAGGAGATGACATCAATAAGTTTTTTGATGTAAACAATTTTAAGAAAAAATACCTGATGGGGTATTGTGTTGAGAAAAAAATGAAGGCCAGTGCAATAGTGAAATACCTGCATTCAATTGATAGTTTTACAGTGCATTGCTGCTAGGTAACTTTGCACCACATTCATTGGACATGGATGATGTGTTAAATTTAAAGATGCAAGTGGATAAGTATGAAAATTGTGAGCATGATAAAATGGCAAAAAATTCTTTCAAGATGATGTTGATACTGAGTTCACTATGACAGAGTTTTGTTGCATAACGGATTATGCAATGACCCTTATCCATTTTGGAAATGGGCATCGACCTGGAGTTGCGCAAAATATGTTAATTACAGAATTTAATTCTGCTAAAAATATATATTCACAGCAGTGGCAAATATTAGTATGGAAGCACAAAACTTTTAATAGGTATGGACCAGCGCCTGTAATGCTCGGATGCAAACAATATTGTTTTTTAAAATGCTATGTTACTCCTGTTCGTAGAAAAATAAAGGGTAGTAAAACTTGCAAAAATGTCTTTTTGTCATGGACAGGTATTTATATACATGTTTGTGTGTATATTGTACACATCTAGTTTTCTGTCTCTAGATTCAAATATGCTAATTTTTAAAGTGCTTTAGCCTAGAGTGATATTACCACCATTTCCGCACATTTCACCTCTTCATCAACTCGGTTAAGTTTATTTCGATGAAAAACTTCATTACTTATATGGTGTTTTTATTTTACTATTTGTTGTTTTTATTTACTTATAAGGGGTTTTAATTCTATACCTTAGGTTTTTATCTAATTTTTGTGTTTGTATCTATTTTTTTTAGGAAAATCCTTTCAGTCAAGAGACGTTTCGAAAAGATTACACGCCTTGTGGCTACGTTATAATGTATTTGACAAGCCACCAATTAAAAACTTAACTATGAATGTTGTTCGCAAATCAACAACATCAGGTTTATATAACCTAGCCTCTGCTGAGTGTAATCCTTTGGTTGCGGATCTCATGGTTTATAAAGCCAACCCAACAGCAAATAACTATCTGATTAAGAGTAAGCAGGCATCTGCTGCTCAAGCTGGAAAGCTAGTGAAGAAATATTTTTATGGCACTTCACAAACTTCTGAAGTTCCCATTAGAAAAAAGTGGAATGACAAGGAAACTGCAGTAATAAGAGAGTTTATGCAAACCTCTGATGATAATCAAACTCTTAATACAATCTCAGAGGATCATACTCTTCAAAAACTTGATTCTTCCCATACTCAAATAAAAGACAAAATTCGAAGTATCATAAGATATGAATCACCTGAAAAGGTAATTAAACTACTTAAAGCAATTTAATCTGAAAATGTTTTTCTTGACGTGTGGCTCATATTTAAATAAAATGATGTTTAGGTTAAATAAGTTGAACCTTAGGCTACGATTTTAGCGTCAGGTGCCTTTAAGTTGTATTCTTTTTCTTTTCTTTTTTATTCTTTTTTTAAAAAAAGTCTGATTTTTTGCTTTGAGATATAAGCGGGGAAAGTAAATAAACTTATTCAATTATAATTTTACTTGGCGTTTTTATAGGTTAGGTGAAGCAAAGGCGAATAGAAAATCTCCAGTTTAGTTTTTGCCTTGGAATATTTCAGTTACTTTTTCTTTTTCATTCCTTTCTGAAATTAAATTTCGATTTCTGTAATAATTGATTTATTGGACATTTGCTCAAAAATACATTTTTTATCTGGTTAATAAAGACAAAGATTTATGTTGCATTGTTACACTGTTTCAAAGGAATCCGAGTGGATTACGTAATTTAACATTCCCAAGAGTTTTCCTTGCTATTTTTTTGTAAAACTTTGCTTTAATTTAATGTAAGGGTTTTTATTCAAATACCACGTTTAAATATTAAATTTTTTAAAAAATGGAATATAACAGAGAAGATATATTTATTTGACAAAATATACATGTAATTTTTTTATTTTTGCTTTTTGCTTAAGTTGCATGGATCTATTCTTTATCTGTTTATTATACCTAGCGATAACTTTCTCTAAATAACTTAATAGTTAACAATAGTCTAAAATCGTCATCTAAAAATAAAGAAGACAGCGAGTTGCTACATGAAAGAGGAATTGAACTAATCAAAGGTAGATCTTTCACTAAACTTCGCATCAAGGAAACTTTAATGAGGACAAAGCTTTGTGAAAAATACACCATTTCCCAATTACGCACACGCATAAATTACATGAGAAAATTATCTCGGGACCATCAATGCCACAAATTACTGCTCTTTTAAATTTATCATTGTAAGATTTTTTTTTTTTAGGAGGAGCGCTCAATTTACATAGTTATATTATCTATTAACTTTTTGTTTATTTCTTTTTCACCCTTATCACTATTTTTTAAAATAAAATTTTGTGATTTTACAGGAAAAAACTTACGGGATAAATTTTGTGGAATCATTTATTCCGGTTAACACACTTCTTGTTCGTTAAAAAAAATTTTTTTAGTACGGCATGGGTTGTCTTGGAAGAGATTAAAATTAGATCCAAGTTATTTTCCTATACAAAAAATGCTCAATCATTTTGAAGGATTTTTATGTACTTCTCAAATTCAATTTTGATTATTTTTGTTCTACTTAGTATGAACAGAGCAACGATATTGAAACTTAAAACTGTCGAATATATATATATATATATATATATATGCTAAATTTTACTTTGATCTACGGAATAGAGACTATGCACAGACGCAATAAGCTTCGAAAAACTATAATACCTTAGCATAAATGACCCATTTGATTAATGCTATTACTAGTGCAGCCACCATATTTAAATTTCTTGATAAGAAAATCGCTGGGTGCATTAAATAAGAGATATCTGCCAGCATTAAATTATTATTACCGGCTCATAAATATTTTTCAATTCTTAAACTTGATATAGCCTCTTACTTTATTTAAAAAACAATCTATCAAGGAAAAAACTACCCACTTACGTGTAATACACACAAAGCGAGATAAAAAAACATGGTGGTAAAATAAAAATAAGTCTAAACAATAACATATAAATTTCCTTTAAAACCAAGCACTTGAAAACCAGAACTTCTCAGTCGCTATAGATAATGTATAGTATAGAGAGAATCAACTGTACTAGCCACACAAATAGCTGTCTAAATTCAACTGTACAAAACTCCTTTTTTGTTATATACAGGGATGGTTAAAGCAGAGCAAAAATGATTATATGTAACTTGTGTTGCATATCCATCATCAATGCTAAAGCCATGTCGATAATCACGACATTATATAAGCCTATTAAGCTGTGTCAATTACTTAATAATGAAGAAACATCAAATGTTGTGTGATTTGAACTAATTATTTAACTGGATTGATCGAAAACAAATTTTCTTCGGTAAGATTAAGAGAAAAAATGTCTGGTACAAAAATTAAGATGTATTTTGGATATTAATACTGCAAAGGTTGTTAGTTTCTGACATTTTCTACGCAGGTATTATCATTGAAACAGGCTTGTGGGTTATTAACACAAAAGTCGATCCTGCTTTAATGGCTTTCGGGACGACGACGATTTATCATGAATATATATTTCTATGCTCTCCAGAATGATTTTAAAACGTAATGTTTTCGTAAATCACCTCAATGACTTCTGTGTACAGGTCTTGAAATTTTCAGACAATTTTCGGACCACTACCATTTGAGATGTTTTTCACGAAGCTTCTCTCCAAATGGGATCAAAAGTATACTTGGTAATAATAAGCACCTTTCGTATTTGTTATTTTACCTTATTTCGCCGGTAATACTGTTTCCACTCATTTCTTGTATAGAGTGAATGGAGTCCGTTTGAAAAGCTTTTAAATTTATTTTTTTATTTTTGTTTTGAAAAGATCACTTTTATGGTTTTTATTACTTTTGCTGATTTAGATCCCAGTCATAAATAGGTTGTGACATTTTCTCGCTGCAGATTTTTTTGTCACTTCTCATCAATTTCACCGACTACGAGTGAAATCATTTGGTGTTTGGTCAAAAGCTTTTATTCTAACTTTTTTGTTGTTGATAAAGGTTCTGTAATTCAAAAAACGTTCTTTCAACCAATTTCCTTTTTTAGAAACCAACAGTGCATTGTTAACGAATGGTTTAAAGTTTGTGTACAGATGAACAAAACAAATTTCATCATCGTTCATATTAAGGACAGGCTCAAAACGTCCATTTATCTAAGAATTTTTCTACATACTCTTGATCCGTTATGAACTTCTCAATATCTTACCTTCATTGGACCGCATTTATATCTCATGCTTAAAATTAGAAATAGAGCGGTCTATGCCAATTTTGCTTTAACTTTTTATAACTTTTGTTTGATTTCCATGTAGGTCACTACTTTGATAACTATGTGGATTGTCTAATGGGTTTATGTTTTTGATGATAGGTTTACAATATAGATAGCAAAAAATTTGGAAACTGTATAAAAGAAAATAGTATCATCGGTTAATATTTTCATGTCTAAAATTTACAGCATTATTTGGCCAAATTTCTCCAAGGTTTTCATAAAAATTTGCGTTTATGTCACTTGTTATCTTAACCGTACAAAAAAAAATTATTGATATGGTTGGCAACATCATAATCATAGGAGAACGTAATAGGTGTCTTTATCATAGGAATATTCTGGAGCATAGATCAGGAATAAGACCCTTGTGGTGACTTCGCTGTAAAAGAGTTCGGAATCAATCAGTATTTTGAACTTATCCTTATCAATAACCTTTCCAAAAATTCGTCTTTTGATTTTTTTTTCTGATTAAAAAAATATACCGTACAAAAAACACGTCATCAGATATCCAGTTTTTGTAATTATATCCACCTTAAACTTTGACTAATAAAGAAGTTTTTAAAACTCATAAACTAGTGTTAAATATTTCACCATGGTAGAAGTGCTGAAAAAGTTTGAAACCTGAGTTTGAAAGAAAAAAAATGTTCATATGTATATATATAAAGAAATAAGATGGAGAACTTACGACGAAAGTTAAAAAGAAGTGAAATTTCGCTCAAAACATCTAGCTCTTGAATGGAAGAAATGGAAATAAACAATACATACTTTTAAATAATGATGACATTTTTGTACTATAATTGATCGGAGACCAAGATCACAGAAAAGTTTGAAAAATACTGTTTACCAAGAAAAAAAAAAAAACGTGGTCATATAGAGAAGGAAATTTTTTTGGAGGAATAAACAAGAAAAACAATCTCTTGAAGAGTTCTCGACACAACTGAAAAATCTAGCTGCCAGATGTAAATTCAAAAATCTTGCATAGGGTCTAAATCTGCACAAAATTTCGCAAAATCTTTTGGAGTCAAATCGGACAAGATAAGAGATGTACTACTAAAAAGGGAGTTGACATCAACCTGGAAAAAAAAATCAACATTTGTCGTACTGCAGAGGTAAGATAGCAGGAAAAAAAGAACTAAAGAGAGTTAAAGAAGTCAAATTGATAACAAAGAAAAATCTCAAAGAACCGGAAAATGGACGGCTTCAAGATAATTTGGCAAGTCAAGGCGATGACAAAAGACGAATTTAATGCAAAAAAAAACTCAACAGGCAAGTTTTATGGAAAACAAAAAAACCAAAGTAATGTGCTGCAAATGGTCAAAAATGTTGAAAACGTAAAAGGATTGATCATTGGGCCATTTGTTGTAAGTTGAAGAATATACATGAAACATTGACAAATGATCACGAGGAATTGATGGTAGAAGCAGTCGAAAGCAATGGTAAACAAGATAAGTCTGAAGCTCGAGCAGTTACGAATGTCAACGGCAAAAAGTAAGCTTGAAGACTTGTAGAAAACTGGACAAGGTCAAGATTTCTGCAAAAGTTTCGCACAAGTCAACAAAGAACTCTAAAATAAATGACAAAGTGGAATCGGATGAAAATCTGGTAAACACAATTTTGAAATATTACTCAAATCTATTCAAAGGACTTCGAAAGCCTGTATCCTGAACACCATATTATACTGAAAGATACGAAGCCAGCTATCTATTCCTCAAAAATGTTCAGCAATTTCAAGAAACAAGTTGAGAAATTAATTGGACAAAATGGTAGCAGCAAGCGTCAAAACCAAGGGAGATGAACCAATGGACTCAACTCAATGATCATTGTGGGTTGAGAATTTATCTCGATCTGTAAAACTTAAACCATCGAGAGAGAACATTACCTTTTATCAATGCTTCATGAAATCACAAGCCGACAGTGAGGTGTAAAAGTATTCACAAAAATGGTAACAAAAGATATTGGCGGTTACTACTTGATAAAGAGAAAGTCAAGACAATCTACAACAGATTACTATTTGGTGTACACTCAGCTCAAGAAGTTTTTCGCAAGAACATTTGTCATTAGGCATTGAGCAAATAGAAGCAGAAATTGATGACATCATGATATGGAGAACTAAAGAAGAAGACCATGTCAGAAGTCCCATCGGATGCTGAGAAACAGGTATTGATATCATCCTCAAGATAAAGAAGCGTCAGCTCAAAAATGAAGAATTAGGTCAAAAACTAACAAAGGAAGGAAAAAAGTCGAATGAAGAAAAATTCAAAAGCATTGTTCAGATACCAGAACCAAAAAAAAAGGTATTCAAAGACTTCTTGGAATGTTCAATCCCGTTGCAAAGTTCATACTCAACCTTTCGGAAACAACAACACTATTGCGGGAGTTAATAAAGTAAATAAAGTAAAGGGAGTAAATAAAACACTTTGGCATTGGGATCAAAGGCATAAAAAAAAAATTCGACGCAAAAAAAAAATACTCTATTGCTTGGCGTACTACGAGGTAAAAGCCAGAGACAATACGTGTAATTCGGGACTAAGAGCAGTTCTACTACAAGAAAGAAAATATATTGCTTAAGCGTCAAGTGCATTTATAGAAAAAAACAGAAATGATATGCAACAACTGAGCAAGAACTGTTAACAGTGGAATTTGCATGCTCAAGATTTCACCAGTGAATCTATAGGAGAAAAGTACACAGTGATCACAAACTTCTAACAGCAATCACCAAAAAATCGTTACACGACATACCACAAAGATTAAAAAGAACTCTGCTATCTCTACGTGACATTGTACTTACACACCTAGCTGGGAGTGTAAAATACTTGACACATATTCTCAAGAACACAATTAGAAGAAACTGCTAAAAAGAACTCTAACAGCACAAGTCCATATGGTCATAAGAGGTCAAATATGGGACAAAGAAAAAATTCATTTTATGAAGAGTTGCAAAATACATAATCAATATTTGGCCGAATGAAAGAAAGGAAGTTTAAACGGCTGTTTTACCATTTTGGTTTTATAAAGAAGAAATATCTTTTATCAATGAAGTAACATTCAAAAGATGAAGAATTTTTATTCCAAAACCGATGAGGAAAAGCATCCTGGTGAAGCTACATTCAGCAAAGATGGGCATTGAAAGAACAAAGCGGAGAGCAAGAGGTTCAATGTTCTGACTCAAGATCAACCAACACATAGGAGAATTTTTTAAGAGCTGTGAAATATGTTTGACAAACCATGACATTGACAAAAAGAACCGTTGATCATCAAAAAAATACCAAGCTAACGTTAAAAGTTGTAGCAATAGACTTATTCCATTGGTAAAATTCTCTCTAGCAGTAGACTACTATAGCAAATACTGGGGAATCAAAAAAACTACGCAAAACAAACTAAGGCATAGTAATCAAGAAAATGAAACGCATATTCGCAAGACTAAGTATACCGGAAGAAATGATGAGTGACGACGGACCGCAGGGCGCCTCAAAGAAATTTAAAAGCTTTGCAAAGATATTGGGACTACAACTTTCTACAAGCAGCCAACATTACTCAACAGCTAACAGTCTCATTGAAAGATATGGGCAAGCAGTAAAGGATATGCTAGAGAAGACAAAACTTTAAGATCTAGTGGAGGTTATCATGGTGTTCCAGATAAAAATTCAAAGACTCAATCATAATTTTTATATTCCATGTTTTTACCGTAAAATTTATAAAAACTAACTAACTAAAAAATGATAGGCGTGAATCTGACACGTAATATTATATAATTAAACAAAAGCTGTAATGGCATAAACACTTCCGTGAATGTTCTGTATTAAATACGCATGCGCGCTACTATTAACATTATCCCCCTGTTGACCTTGTCAACTGTGTACATTTCTCAAACGTCTTAAATTTTTGCCTTCACGCGCTGCTTTCCTAGTCGGTCTCCTGTTACGTGTGTGCAACTTATCGACAAACACCTCTTGATTTATTTGGACGCTTTCAGGTTGTATGATGTCACTGCTTCTAACGATTTCGAATGGAATTAATTTCTGAATAGGGCGATGTATTA